>PVJD01008494.1:0-57944 GCA_004026545.1 Mormoops blainvillei
GAGAGTTCGTTTGAGAGATCCACAGTGTCCTGGAACATACGCAAGCCAATCCACCCAGGAATCAGCACCAGAAGGGCCCAATTTGCTGATAGGTAGTGGAAGAAGTGACTGAAAGCCTGCCAAGAGCCAAGCAAGTGGCATTGCTCCCTCTCTGACCCCTCTGCCACATACAGTGCCACAACGCAGCAATGTGGGTTGCCCCGTCCTGGCAAATACCTAAGGCTCCGCCTCTTACAATGTAACAGCTGCACCAAGATAAAGATATATGACCCAAATGAAAGAACAGAACAAAACTCCAAAAAAAGAACTCAGCAACGAGGAGATAGACAACCTATCAGATGCAGAGTTCAAAACACTGGTAATCGGGATGCTCACAGAATTGATGGAGTACAGTCACAAAAGGGAGGAAAAAGTGATGGCTATGCAAAGTAAAATAAAGAAAAATATACGGAGAACCAACAGTGAAGGGAAGGGAACCAGGACTCAAATCAATGATTTGGAAGAGAAGGAAGAAATAAACATTCAAATGGAACAGAATGAAGAAACAAGAATTCAAAAAAAAAAAATGAGGAGAGGCTGAGGAACCTCTGGGACAACTATAAATATTCCAATATCTGAATCATAGGGGTGCCAGAAGAAAAAGAGGAAAAGCAAGAAATTGAAAACTTATTTGAAAAATAATAAAGGAAAACTTCCCAAATCTGGTGAAGGAAACAAACATGCAAGTCCAGGAAGCTCAGAGAGTCCCAAAGAAGTTGGATCCAAGGAAAAACACACCAAGACACATCATAATTACATTACCCAAGATTAAACATAAGGAGAGAATCCTAAAGGCAACAAGAGAAAAGGAGACAGTTACCTACAAAGGAATTCCCATAAGACTATCAGCTGATTTCTCCAAAGAAACTTTACAGGCAAGAAGGGACTGAAAAGAAGTATTGAAAGAGATGAAAAGTGAGGACCTACAACCTAGATTATTCCATCCAGCAAAGCTATCATTTAGAATGGAATGGCAGATAAAGTACTTTCCAGATAAGGTAAACATAAAGGAGTTCATCATCACCAAGCCCTTATTAAATGAAATGTTAAAAGACTTATCTAAGAAAAAGAAGATCAAAACTAAGAACATTAAAATGACAATAAACTCATAACTATCAACAACTGAACCTAAAAACAAAAAGAAAAACAAACTAAGCATGAACAACTAGAACATGAACAGAATCACAAAAATGGAGATCACATGAGGGCTACGGCAGGGAAGGGGTGGGGGGAGAATTGGGAAAAGGTACAAGAAATAAGAAGCATAAATGGTAGACACAAAATAGACAAGGGGTGGTTAAGAACAGTATAGGAAATGGAGAAGCCAAAGAACTTATATGTACAACCCATAGACATGAACTAAGGTGGGGAATACTGGAAGGGGTGGTGCAAGGTAGAGGGGGAGAAAGGGGAGAAAAAAATGGGACACCTGTAATAGCATAATCAATAAAATATACTTAAAATTTTTTTAAAAAGTAAATGGAATGATAGTACGGTAGTCCCCCCTTATCCATGGGGCTTAGGTTCCAAGACCCCAGTGGGTGCCTGGAACCACAGATGGCACCAAACTCCATGTGTACTATGTTTTTCCCTCATACATACACACCTATGATAAAGTTTAATTTATAAATTAGGTATAGTGTGAGATTAACAACAATGATGAATAATAAAATAGGACAATTATAACAGATACCAGAAAAAATCTTACATTTCCAGTACATGTAAGTAATATGGACTGAGATTCACATTTACTACATTTGCTTCCAGTTCAGGTTCTCTGTGAAGGAAGGAATCTGACTGCCCCAGCTCATGTTACATGCTAGGCCATGGGGTCAGAAACCAGTGAGAAATTTGCTGTCCTTAATGGGTCAGGTGCTCATCCTGATCCAATAAGAAGAAGCAGGTCTGAAGTTTATTAGTAAAAGTGGGCCAACTATTGTAAAAGACACCCGTGGCTTCAGGCAGTCATTCAGATATCCAGGCTCTTTCCTCTATGTGGACCTGCCATCTTTTAGGGCCTGAGTTTTCCACTGGATCCTTTTCATCCAGCAGAAGATGAAAAGAGGGTAAACAGAGAAGGTCATGGGAGATGCTTTAATGTGCCAGGCCTAGAAATGGCACTCATCATTTCAGGTCACGTTCCATTGGCAAGGACCGCGACAGAGCCCACTTAGATCAAGGAGGCAGAGCAAGGCAGCCTGGTGGTATGCTCAGGAAGAAGAATAAAAATATTAGCGATCCCTCATAGTTTCAACCAGGTGGTGAGGACAAGCAAGGTGGTGGAATTTATTTTCCCTTCTACCTCTCTACAAGGCTTTGCACAATGCTTTTCACTAAGTAGACATTAAGATGAGCAAAACTTATATTAATAAGTTTCCTGAAGTAGTACCTGTTTTTAGAGCAAAAGCTGCCAGAATAGATGACTAATGCTATGGAGAAGACAGGAAGCGATGAAGTTTCTCACACTAAAAACTGCCTAACAAAAGGTTTTAGACAACAGCAGAAAAGCTTGAAAAAGTCACTTCGAAAGCTCTAATTATGTATGCTGATTACAGCCATAATGAACCATAAAGCTTGGAATTTCACACTGTGTCAAAGCCTCCAGATATGGAGCATTCTTGAATCTAATTTTTATTCTAACCAAAAAGTGAGAAGCCAGCCAACCACAAGCCAACTGAATAATCCAGAGTCCCCTGGACACATCTGCTCTTGCAGACGGAAACATTCAAAGAACACCATAGAGACGCAAAGCCCCAACCTTTCAAAGAGCGAAATATCTAAAAAACATACCTACCATACAAATGTGGGTGATTTATTTTGTAAATTAAATCCTGCTTTGGCCTCCAACCTGATTCCACCCATCCCTGAGTCTCCCCTGAAACTCAGCGCTGGATTGAGAGAGAGCAATGTACTGAGGCTGTTCTTCAGGGGAAAAAGCTGGAGAAGTAGGCAGCACTGGTCTCCCAGGATGAATTCAAGACACCTCACAGTTGCCAAGAGGACGAACTGACCCCAAGGATGTGCACTGCTGTTTTTGACTGATGGAGGCAGGACAACTCTAACAGCCCTTTAAGAAGCTCCCTACGCAGTTAGTTGGCTCAGGTTGTGGGACTCGCATCACAGATTGACTCCTCCCTCTGCCCAGTTGTCTTCTCCCTCTCCTTTTCACAAGTGTTGATCCAAAGGGCACTTCTAATAAACATCCTGAACACTAAAAACAAAAAAATCCTACTTTAAGGAAAATAAAATAAATCATTTCTAGGAAAATATGAAAATACTTAAGATGTATATGCAATGGAGTTGCAAGCTGAGGAACTCATGCATTTGTTACTTTTTTCCCGTGTGCCATGAATTTTTTAAAACTTAAGTATTCTCTGAGAAGAGAGAAGAAGAATATTAGCAATAATCTTTTGCACCTTTAAAAAACAATTTTTCATGTACAAATATCCTCTTCCTTTAGGTTTTTAGGATTCTAATTTGAAAAGCAACTTTAACAATTGCATTTTCACAATTAGGTATATATGGTGAGCTCAGAAAGGTAAGTTAGCCGTGGCTGGTGTGGCTCAGTGGATTGAGTGCTGGCCTGTGAACCAAAGGGTTGCCGGTTCGATTCCCAATCAGGGTACATACCTGGCTTGTGGGTCAGGTCCCCGGAAGGGGGCGCACAAGAGGCAACCACACATCGATGTTTCTCTCCCTCTCTTCCTCTCTAACAAAAATAAATAAATAAAATCATTTTAAATGTCTAAAAAAAACACAAAAAAAGAAAGATAAGTTAGTTGGAAAATTCCATTCCTTGAGCATTTTGTTTACAAGCAGCTTTGCTATTAAAGCTTATTAAATCAATAAGTAAGGAAACTGAAGCAACTCGGCTGCACATGTCCCTGGTTGACCTACAAATCTAAATGTCTTCTGAAGCATGAAGTGCTTGCTATTTTATCTTTGGATGAATATGGCTGCTAGCCATTCACATAGCCTCTCAAAGCTTTCATTCATTTCCCACAGGAAACTCTCTGAACCCCAAAATACTAAAAGAAAACCAGGAGAATTCATATTCACAGGCTTCTAGGGACTGTCTGAGGGTCACAATGGAGGTTATCTTCATGTTGAATGGCTTTTTTGCCAAAGCCCATTACACACCCGGCCTAAGTCCTTCTAGGACAAGAGGCTAGTCTCCTCTTGATGAGGGTAAGTATCCACTTTCCCATAAATGTGACCTTGTCCAGTTTTAAGGTCACAGTTAATCTCCTTCCTTCCTGTTTATAGAGTATTTGCTCAACAACTGAGATGTTATTTTTATTAGCTTAAGAACAGACCTTCCTTATAGCCTACAGAGCAAGGCCCCCCAATACTGTTCCTACTGAGCATTCTAAAAATGACATTTCTTCTTTCATCTAAACCTTTTATTCATTTAAAATCTATATAGACTGCACCAAAATTGCAATGGAGTGCATACTATTACTATTTTGGGAGAAAGACCTAGTGAACAAACAAACAGTATAAGTAATGTAGATGTGAGGCTTCATGAGCTCCAGTTTAAAAAGCACTCTCAACAAACATCTCATTTTATCCTCATAACCACCTTATGAAACAAGTTTTATTGTCCCTGTTTTACAGGCTAGGAAGCTGGAGCTCAGATAGATAAGGTGACTTGCTCCGGGTTACACAGATTGGGTTGGGTTGCAAATAAGGGTACACACATCATCATCATCATCATCATCATCATCATCATCATCATCACCATCATGATTATATAAACAATAATAGTATTTAAGCCCTGGCCAGGTAGTTCAGTTGGTTAGAGCATTGCCCCAATGCACCAAGGTTGCAGGTTTGATCCCTGGTCAGGGCACATACAAAAATCAACCAATTAATGTATAAACAAGTAGAACAACAAATCTCTCTCTCTCTCTCTCTCTCTCTCTCTCTCTCTCTCTCTCTCTCTCTCTTCCCCTAGTCCTTTCTCTCAAAAATCAATCAATAAAAAATTTTTTAAAGGTTCAAATAATAGCATTTAATATCTATCGGCCAATGATTATGTAACAGGTATTTATGTTAACTGTTTACATGTGCATGTGTTACATGCATTATTACGTTTAGTTTGTATAAACAGCCTATAGAATAGGTATTATCATTTCCATTTACAGATGAAAAATAGTATCTCAGAGAAATAAAGCAACTTGCCCAAGATCATATAGCTAATAAATCTTAGGATATGTTTAATTTGTCTAAGAAGATAAACTGCATTTTACAAATGTGGCAAATTCATTTTTAAACATAGTTATCAATAAATAATAACTCTTACCTATTCATTATAAAAAATTGGGTAGGTGCTCTAGTTAGAATACTATTGATAGTCTGAGTTACCATAAGGTATAAAAGAATTGCCCTGGCTGGGTGCTTCAGTTGGTTGGAGCATCGTCCCATGCAAAAGGTTGCAGGTTCGATCCCTGATCAGGGCATATACCTAGATTGTGGGTTCGATTCCCAGTCAGGGTGCGTACAGGAGGCAACTGATCAATGTTTCTCTCCCATACCAATGTTTCCTTCTCTCTCTCTCTCTCTCTCTCTCCCTCCTCTCTCTCCTTCTGTCTTCCTCTCTCTCTAAAATCAATAAACATATCCTAAGGTGACAATTTTTTTAAAGATATAAAACAATTTCTTGCCCTGGCTGGTGTAGCTCAGTGGATTGAGCCCCGGCCTGCAAACCAAAAGGTTGCAGGTTCGATTCCCAGTCAGAACACTTGCCTGGGTTGTGGGCCAGGTCCCTGGTGGGGGGTGCATGAGAGGCAGCCACACATTGATGTTCTTCTCACTCTCTTTCTCCTTCCCTTCCCCTCTCTCTAAAAATAAATAAATGAAATAAATAAAATTTTTTAAAAATTCTTTATTCATCAATTCATATTTCTCACTGTCCAAACTTCCCCCAATTTGACTGAATTAGTGACATTTTATTGTAGTTACTGCATTTTTGGAGGGATGAGAAACATCCACATATATAATTTGCAAAAGCATATTTTTATTATCATCGCTTTGATTTGTTTTTAGTCATGATAGTTATTTTTAAATTTCAAACTACATGGAAAAGAGAGTGTGAAATTTTATACATAACAAAAGGTAGCAAAAGATATCATTGCTACAGATGATTGTCCTCTCCAGTGTGTGTGTGTATGTGCACACACACACACTTCCTCATCTCTGATATTAGAGATTCCCACCAGTGCTTATGGCATAGTGCAAACACACACACACACACACAGATGAACAAACCGTAACCCATAGCAAACTAAGCCCCTACTACATGTCTACCAGCTCATAGCATCAGAACACATAATACTCCTTCTGAAGCAAAAAATCTCACTGGAGTAGTGAAACTCACGTGAGAAGAGCTGAGGGAACAATTAAAGCAACCCGTGTTAACCAGTGGCCAGTTCTTCAGCTGTTCATCAGAGTCATCTTGGAAACTTGTTGAAATGTAGGTACCCCAGCTAGAGACTGATCCAGTGAGTCTGACTAGGCACTGCTAAAATTCAGTCTGGGAGGAGCTTATTAATTCTGTGGACAGGGTCTTGTTAATGCTGAGAGTATGGTCTCCCAGTGTCTTGTTTTCAAAGCAGGGCCTAAAGGCAGGCATAGCAGGTCATGAACAAATACAGAGGGCATGGTTCATCTAACTGACAGAGGAAAGAAATCTGGGCAGGGCGGGGGTTAGTGACAGAAAGAAACCCTGATGGTCTATCTGCAGTCCTATGAGCAATCGATCAATAAGTAGAATTCCTTGAATGCCACTACATGCCTCTTTGCAGGCAGTAGAAGACTGTAGAATACCCACATATCATGCAGGCACATGCACAAGTAAATGGACATCCTCACAATGCACGCAAGTACCCTGCCTGCCTGGAAACCTAGTCCCTAGCCTAGTGTCCAGGTCCCAGTAGAGAATTGCTTGCCACTCTGTCCAGAAACCCTTACATGATGAGGCAGCAAGCCCTTCCTTCTTGAAAACTTCCAAAATCCTAGCTGGACATCACATGTAAAATCCCTGAGGCTGCCAGACCTCTAGAGGAACCTACTATGCACAAGGGAGGAGATGGGAGACCAGACGTGGTGGTCACAGAGCTGGACTGTCCAGATCCTGCTTCAAAGAAGCACTTATGCCCAGCTCCCAGGAGTGAGGTCAGCTGACAACCTCCAGATGGCAATTCCTTTTGGTTGGACTCAGCTTCAAAGTTGCCTCACCTAAGATCATGTCCTTCCAGGGACAACCTGCATCTAATGACTGAGTAAGGCAGATGTATAAAAAGGCTAAGCCATTGCAGCCCTATACAGGACAGTTTTGCTGAGCAGTCCTTGATCCAGACCTTCCCTACCAGGTTGGCCAACTCTGACTGGCCTGCTTCACAGTTCAACTTCCTCTGCTCAATCCTGCTCCCTCTCCTCCATTTCACTGGTATTAAATTTCTAATAAATAGCTTGCACCCTAAACTCTGTTTCAGCATGTGCTCCCAGAGAATTTACCCTGTGACACGAGACTAGGTCAGTTCAGTGACAATGCCAGGTGTATTTGGAGGAGAAAAAGGCAAGTGACTTGTGGGGCTCTTGGTCAGGGCTGCCACCGCCCTGGTGGTCCCCAAGAGGCGGAAGTTTGATGTGCTCTGGCTTCAAGTCTCTGGCACTAGGAAATACTTAGATTTGTCCAGGTCTCTGGTACTGAGTATAAATCTGATGAAAGAAAAGCAGGGGAGGGAAGCCTTAACCCTGGGGAGAAATATCCATCAACATGGATGACTGGTTAAATATATTAGGATATAGTACTATATGTGAATGAGCTACAGACCTTAAGAAGAAAGAGGTAAAGTATATTTTCTGACATGAGAGAGGATCCAAAATATACTGTTATCTGAATCTTAAAAAGCAAGTTTTGGAACAGCTTTTGTAACAGGACCCCATTATTGAAGTCAGCACAGTAAAGTCACATTTTAAATAAATTTAAATTATAAGAATTTGGCCCTGGTTGGTGTGGCTCAGTTGATTGAGCACTGGCCTGGGAACCGAAGGGTCACTGGTTCGATTCCAAGTCAGGGCACATATCTGGGTTGCAGGCCAGGTCCCCAGTGCGTAGGGGGCATGTGAGAAGCAACCACACACTGATGTTTCTCTCTCTTTCTCCATCCTTTCCCCTGTCTAAAAATAAATAAATAACATCTTTTTTAAAATAATTCAAAATACTTTGATATAAAAATATTTTAGTTCCAATTTATATACAACATGTGAAAAAATGCAGATCTCTCCAATTAAAAATGTCACGGAAAATCATATAATTTCAAAGCTTTAAGGCCATGTTTACAATATTGCCACATGGTGGCACCACTTCAGCTGATAAACAAAACGTGGTTTTCCTTTGTTAAGAATGGTCTCGAATAATGCCAATTTCTGATTATGTGGGGCCCTCACGACATTCGATGCATAAAGCACAGATGCCCGAAATACTGGTAGGCAGAACATCAGGAAGAAGATACACCAAACTTAACTGGGGGCTATCTCTGGAGAGTAGAAATGGGGAGGGTGGATGTTACCTGTCCACATTATATATTTCTAATTTTATTACCTTTGTATTCAGTAAGAAAGGATGTATAAAGGGAAAGTATTTCTCATGAAAATAAATGCCCTCTTTGGATTCTTAAGTAAAACCCTAAGTGTATTTCAAATGCCAGGTAGATAGCAGATGACACATGTGAGGCAGAGCAGGAGGTGTGTCAAAAAAAAAGTCAAAGCCAAAGGAATGTGAATGCCCCTAGCAACGTCTCTGTCGACCCAAGTTTTCCTCCCAGGCAGGCTTCGTCAGCACAGCCATCTCTAGCGCAGAGGATATGCAAGAGACAAGCGCAATTTCACCCCTCCCCAGTTCTGAGCCCTGAGTTTCCATCAACCTCAGAGGGCACACCTGGCGAGGAAAACTCCTGCCAGAACTGGCAATAGTCCCCAGTGGGGCTCTGCGACACCATGCCTCTCTGCCCTCAGACAAGGTTTCAGAGGTCAGGCTGACCAAAATACCAATAGCAGCTATCATCTGAGAGCTTACCCTGTGCCAGGTATTGTACTAAGGGCTTTATACACATGATCACATTGAACTCTCACAACCACCCTGGGGTGGGTACGACTATTATTCTATTTCACAAATGTGGAAACTAAGACAGACCAGAGAAGTTAGATGCCTGTCTGAGGTCATACAATAAGTGATGCATTTGAACCCAGTTCTATCAGTTGCCAAGTGCTCATGGTTTGCATTCACACTTGAGCCCTGAGGCAAAGCAGAGCTGTATCCTCAATAGTTTGCATAAATTTCAATGGATGGATGTTATTGTATGGCTTGGGGCGCCCTTGGACCCAAATTATTATAAATTGCTGAGCTAGAAATGGGCCAGATACCTAGATATGCTGCCTTTCAATCCGTTCATTCATTCAAATCTCTATGCAGATAACAGTCTGCTTTGTTTTCTCATCACATATTACATCAAAAATGTGTGGATGAGTCTAAGGCTGGAGCTCCACGTCCCTGTTAATTAGTTAACCCTTGCTAATTGACACTATTGACACCTCAGAGAGTGAACAACATGCCATAAGGGATCATCTGCAGTAAAGAGGCAGAGCCAGAAGCCCAGAGATGGAAGTCAAAGAATGAACTCTGAAACTGGCATCGCTAGGAAACTGGAGTACATAGTCAGCCTCAAACCCTGAACCAAACACCTGCTTGCTAAGTATAAGCGCATGGCATAAGACAGCCTAGCGTTATGAGATCCCACACATGTATAAGCTAACACCACAGACAGCCAGGGGACAGGCATTTTTGTTGTTCTACCTGGGTTATCTGATTTGCTAGACCAAGAACTCTTTTAGGACAGGAACAAGTAGCACATCTCCAGCACAGGGCCTGGCACAGAGCGAGGATTCAATGATTGTTGGCTGAACCAACTTCTTTCCACTCTGTCACAAGAAGGAACTTGATTTTGTTTTCTGCTTAGGTTTATTTTTGTCCATTAAGGAAAGATTTCTGATATATTTGCTACATGCTAGAGAGAAGAGGAGAATTCAAAAGAAAGGGGGTGGGACAGGTTGAAGAGGGTAAAGGGAGATAAATGGTGACAGAAAGAGGCTTGAACTTGGGTAGTGAACACACAATACAATATACAGATGATGTATTATAGAAGTGTACACTTGAAACCTATATAATTTTATTAACCAATGTCAAACCAAAAAATTAATTAAATGTTTTTTAATTAAAAAAAAATTGACACTACTATTGCCCATGCTCTCTAAAAGCTTATATCCATATTGGGAGATAAGATGAACCATGAGTACACAACACAATTACATGAAAATACTGGGAAGTACTACAGTCCTCAGCTCCCAGATGCAAGTGAACTCATCCATTCAGATAGTCACTGTTATGCCATCCTACTGTCATGACAAGTCTGTCCATCCATCTCCAGTATTGGAAACTCCCAGCTCACAGGGACTGTAAGCAAATATATCAGGAGTGTTCAAAGATACCGTAACATAGAAAGTGGAGACTGGTGAATCTGAGTTAATCCCCCTGAATGTCATTTATTAACTTTGAAACAAGCTTCTTCTCCGGTTTAACCCTCAATATACCAGGAAAAATAGTCATAACCACCTAGCATCTGGATCCAATGGATCTTTTTATAGTTTTATATTTAAGTCATCTTATAAATAATTAAGAGAAGGATAAAGCGATAATAAAAACAGTTTTATCAGAAAGTTTAATAAGAATTTAGGCATAGTACATCAAATTTTTACTCCATATTTTTCTGGCTTTTCTACCTCCAAATAGACAACATCCTTTGAACGTAACTAGCTGCTCATCAACTGTCATGCACAAGTCTGGAACAGATTCATCTTGTAAATACTGATTACAGATTTCAAATATTTCTTTCATAGGTTTTAGCTTGTTGTTGCTTCTGGTTCTTCTCCCTTTACTTAAAATGTCAAAATGTAATACTTCTGGGAACTTCGGTGGCTCATAATTTTGCTAAAGAGAGGGTAGCCATCCTCTGCACCATAACTGTGAAACATTATTTTTATAATGCTAAACGTCATTTAGAATGATTGATTTAATGATGTTTCATTTTCCATTTCTACGTCACCTTTTTCCAGCCATTCATCTTTGGATATACAACTGCTTTCAGGATGCATCCACTTATGAACTATATCAAATACATTTTCTTGCAGAAACATGATGGTCCAGCTCCTGTCACAAAATATTGCCCAATAAAGTCCTTCCTATTGTATGACTAGCTGGAAAAGAACATCATATTTTCTTTTTGTCCTTGGAAATACATTCTTTCCTCATAGATTGAGTTTGAAAAATCGTATCTAAGATATTGACATCTGTAGACTCATAGTCTGAGATTTCCCTTAGATGATCAAGTTCACCACACCATTAGTGACATCATGCTGCTGTCTCTTCGGATTCATCTTCTGATCGATCTAATAATTGGGAAACATCCTCTCTCAATTTTCTTCTCTTAGTAGAAAATTTAAATTTCTGAATTTTCAACTGTGTTTAACAAAACCCTTAAAAAGCCTACAAAGGTGTATTTTCAGACTTCTTTATACATTTTTGAATGACACTGCATGACTTTGGGAATGTAATTTTAAAAACTTAAAAGATGGTGTAAGAGTGATGATTTCTTCCAGAATTACATTATCCTTCTGGGCTATTCCATGATTCTTCTATTATTATTTTAGTCTTTTTAACATAGTGGAGAATAATTAATGAGTAATAATTCAATAATTCCTGGGATGTTGAAATAGCAAAATTTTTTAAGATATAAGAAAAATAAGATCAGTAAGGTGTCATAATGTATCTTAACCTTTTAAAAGGGCTCAATGGACTCACATGGTAATTGCCAAGACAAACTAAGTTGTATTCTGTTCTTTAAAAAAAAGTTTCTCTTTTCTCTTTGTTCTTTTGAGAACCTCTAAGAAAATATAAAAGTCATGAAATATCAACCCTTACAACTAGATATAACTATTCAAAATAGACGCTTAAAAATAAAATTGAGTCCAATAGACACTGATGATATACTGAGAGATAAACCTTCCAAAGTTTCCCAGTTGTTTTCATGGTGAAGTCCTTGAGAAAAAGCCTCCACGCCCCAATTTGACCCTTGCTGACTCTTCTGCCACATCACTGGACACTCCCCACTCTACTCCAATCTTCAAGCACTCCGTGCTCCAGCCCTGGCAAATCAGCTATAGTTTCCCTCAATACATCAAATTGTGTCACACTTCTATGTCTCTGCTTATACTGTTCCTTCTGCTTGTAACACCTTCCCTTCTCAAACTGCTTGGTGAACTCCTACTTTTCTTTAATTCTTATCTCAGTTAGTACCTCCTCCAAGGAGCCATCTTGGATCCATTCCCCAGCTCAGCTTCCCTGAGCTAGCGGTACTCTGCAGCACCTTCAGCTTACCTTTCTCATGGTGTGCTAACACACTATATTGTCATTGTTTACTAGCTGTCTCCCTTACCAGCCAGTATATTCAAGTCAGAAGTTGTTTCTAATTCATACGAATAACTTCAGTGCCTGGGCACTCAGTAATGAATGAATGAATGAACCAGCAGGTATGGGGCAGAAAATTTCTGTTGAAGTACACTAAAAAATAAAACTTGAAAGGGAAATAAAACTTGAGTAGGGCCAAACTAAAACTTGAAAGGGAAATAAAACTTGAGTAGGGCCAAACTACAGAGGGCCTTGAATCACAATTCTTACATTTATTAGAGTGTCCTACACTTTAATAGCTTTAAAATACTGATCTCATTTGATCCTCAAAAAACCTATAAAGTGGTTAGTGCAAACAGTTGATGAAGTGGATTCTCTGACCCATCAAGTAACTAGCTTAAGGGCAAATTGGTAACTAGAAACTGAGGTGTTCTGACTCCTAGTTCAGTGCTCTAATATAGCAGAATATCTCCAGGCTGAGGCACTTGGGCTTTCACCTATGGGCATTGAGAGGGTCACAGGAATCACTGAATAGGAGAGCAACTAGATAAAGTTAATGTTTTCAGAATCTTTAGCTAGAAGATATGTATTATTACTTCACAGTAAGAATAAAATCTGAGTATGGTTACAACATCTGCAAACTAAATGAGAATGCAAGACTACAGCTTAGTCTAATCGTTTTACCCTCGAGAATGAAAAGGGTTTCAAGGCAGCTTAAAGTACATCTTTATATGGTAACTTGGACCTGCTTAAAGTAATTGGGGGGTGGGGCAGGGAGCGGGGAGTATAAATGAAATAAGATTGGCCATGAGTTGATAACTGTTAAGCCAGGCGATGGGGATATGGGGATATTCATTATATAGTTCCATCTACTTTTGCATATTTCTTAGTTTAGGTTCCCTAAAAGCAGAGACTAAGACAAAGGTGTCAGTGCTGGTGGTTTATTTGGGGGTTGATTCCAGAGAGAACGATTAAGGGAGTTGCAGAGTGAAATAGAGATGAAAAATCCAATATAAGAATGTTATTGAGGTCACTGCTATGGGCAGTGGGGGCTCATATTTGCAAGTACAACCTGAGATGCTCACAGAATGCCTCCCAAAATTGACCACCTAAAGTGTAAGGGAAAAACACATTCATCCATCCTCATTAGTTGTGGGTTACCCAGAATATAGGAAAAGTGCCTGGGGCAAAAAGTAGAGAGACAAGAGGAACACATGAAAGGTAGGAGGCTGTCACTTCGAGATGAGTCTGAGCTTATAGGGAACTGTCCATTAGACCTGTGGCTAAAATCACAGATGGACCAAGGGGATGTTATGAGAGCATCATCTGCTACAATATGTGTTTGGGATTTTCCATAATAACAGTTAAACAAAAATAAAGTACATATTTTTCCTTCTTTACCCCACCCAGGAACGGTAGCCACAGGGAAAAAGGCCTTCTGCGAACTGGCCTTGGGTTTGACTATGAGAACAAGAACATCCGTCTTCAGGGCTTTGAGGATGTCAAGTCCATTTCCTCAAGTACTAAAATATAGAGATACAAATGCATTATGATTGCTCTGCAAAGAGACATGACTGCATTTGAGTAGATGGAGAAAGCAGTTGAATGAATGGTGTCTTTTTTCCCCATTTGAACTCACCGAGAGATATACGTATATAGCTGATGTAATTTACAAAGAATGCTTTCCATGACATCTCTTTTGTCTGCGTCCTTGGCAAGGCTTCCTGAGCCCTGCACACCCTTAATGGTCCCAGCTGTTCCACACCACTTGGAACTAAGCGACCGGCCAGCCTCGTCTACCAGCTCTTGAAACCCAGGACTCTTTCTAAGGATAGACAGAATAGATGGCCACCCTTGTTACAGTTGAACTTAATATATAGTTACTCCCTAAGGGCTTACTCAGCCAAGAGGGCACAGTGTGCCTAAGACACACATTGCCCTTGAAATGCAAGGGTATGACTTTTGAACTATCTTCTTTCCTCAGGCTTAAAAAGTATCTCAGGAATATCCAACCTAGCCTTTCCCTTGGAATAGAGGGACATAAAAAGGAAGGGGATGGAATCAGAGGTCTCAAACAGGACTTGAGTAGAATTCTGGCAATGGAAATGAGCAAGGGAATCTATAAGCAGAATTAGTTTGAGTTAGATACTGCTCAGTGCAGTAGAAAGAACACTGGCTTAGAAACTGAAAGGCCTAAGTTCTAATTCTGCCTGTTTTGTTTAGAACCAGGATACTGCAAGATATAGCATTGCTGAGCCTCAGGTTTTTTTTAAGATTTATATTTATTTATTTTTTAGAGAGAGGGGAAGGGAGGGGAAAAGAGAGGAAGAGAAACATCAATGCGTGGTTGCCTTTTGAGTGCCCCCTACTGGGGACCTGGCCTGCAACCCAGGCATGTGCCCTGATTGGGAATCGAACCAGTGACCCTTTGCTTTCCAGTCCAGTGCTCAATCCACTGAGACACACCAGCCAGGGCTGAGCCTCAGTTTTATCTTCCGTCAAATGGGGCAAATTATCTCTGCCTTGCCCAACTCACAGGGCCTTGTAAATATTTAATGAAATTATGAACATAAGGGTACCTGCATTCTATAAACTACTCTAAACATAAATGATATTAGTATAATGATAATATTGCAAATACTCCACACCAGGTTTGCTTTCTTTGTTTTATTATTTGTTACAGGTGACAACACTGAGACCCAGGTGTCCAAATTCACCAAGTTGATACCTGACAGAACCAGAATCAAGTGCTTTTTTCATTATGCCACAGAGCTCCAGAAACATGCTTGCTGACTAGCAATGGAAAGGGTAATAACCTCTTCCTACTACTAGGAAAGAGCTCAAAATGTTAAGTGTTCCAATAAACTTGGAATGGTTACCGAACATGTGGAATTAATCAAATACAGCCAGGTGCATTCCAAAGGCCAATGAGATACTCCTGCTTTTAGCATTAATTTTTCGGAGATTCTGGATAACCGCCACCCCAGACAAATATTTGTGGTGTTTGGCTCTCTCAGCCTGCAGCAAGCAGTCAGCCAGAAGCAACACATAAAGCACAGAACACAGACATCTCCATTTCTTTTAGAAACAGCAAATAAAGAGCCACTGAAAACGGGATCCCTGGGGCGCTGCAAGAAACAGGCAGCACATCTGGCAAGGGAGGCCAGTCACACCTCATCACCTTGGAGACCAGGGTAACTGAGTAGCCAAATCTTTCAAAAGGTTGCAGATTAGTGGAGCAGCTGGGGACCCACATACACAGCAGAGCCAGGCTGGCTGGGCACCTATGTCCTTTCTCATGTGGAAACTGATTAATGTATGTGAAAGGATGAGAATCCAGAGACCATTCACTTGATATTGTCAGCACTGGAGCATCATCAGCACTACCATGAACACCCAGATAAATCTTAGATACAGCACATAGGATGGTATCTGAACAACAGTTGGGGTTTGTAGAATAATTAGAACTCGAATATGCAGTACTCTGCCACTGAGTAAAAAATTGCTCAGGGTCAAATTAGCAGAGAATCCATAAAACCATTCTGCCCATAAATCATCCATAGAGAACAAGACTGTTTCTCAGAAATTGATAATAGGTACAAAGTTGGGGATATGAGTAAGGAGGGACTCTACTCATTCCTTCCCTTACCATGACGAGCTTTCCACTTCTCCAGTTTCCTAAATCTGTGGCTCTACAACTTTCTCTTACACCTCAGTTGTTTTTCTTCTTCCAGCCCTTTTTTTTTCTCCATGCCTCCTCCCTTCTCCACCTTGTTTCTTTTCTTAGACTCGCTCTCCTCCAAACACAGTTGTCACCCCGTCCCAGGCCCAGAGAAGCAGCCTGGTATTCAGCTGAGAGGTCTACAGGCTGCACCTCTCTCACAGCACACTAGGGAGAAGCAGGAGCCACCACTGTTCAGGCCTGGCCCACACAGCTGCCAGGGGATGAGGAATCACTCAGCTTTCCTGGTACCATATCGCAGCCTCCTGGCAGCCCTCTTTGGCAGAAAGTCCTCCTAAATAGCACAGAGAGCTATGTCACTGGCCTCTCTATATCTGTGTGGGCACTGGTGGTTTGTGTCCACCTGAGGCTCCAACCCACATGATGCTATCCTTGGGGTTAAACTGAGCCCTCTCTGACTGAACTCCTAGGAAGACAGGTATAGAACTAGGCATTGTCACCATCTCTACCTTGTACCCCCCAAACTGCCCTCCTGTCATACTTTCCATAATTACAGAGCCCCATAGCTTCCATGAGATTAAGTCTGCCCCCTTCCTGTTCAGACACGGTATTTCAGCTGTCACACACGCCCCCGACACACACACTCACAAGAAAGCTGGATTTTTATGCCATTTTCCCTTCCTCCTAATATAGGTTTTATTCCTCAGCTCCCCGGCACTTGCTCCCAGCATGCCTTTGTGGCACTGTAGAGGCCGAATTATAACCTCCTTTTCCCCCTCCTCCAATTTCTTTTCTGACTCCTCACTTTTTCCCATCCCCTCCATCTCTTACTTTCATCGCTGCACTCTAAACTCTTCTCCCTCCCTCCTGTCCCTACCTTCCTTTTCCTCTTCTGAATCCCTTTCCCCACTATAATTACGGCACATTCAATGTTCTATGTGGATGAGACAGAACAATTACTATGTACAGAATCCTGAAACTGAAGTGTCTCCTTATGACCTTGACCATTTTATACAACCAATTTTCAAAGAAGATGGATTAATCAAGGTTGATTTGAACCTGTTGCCCTCTGTCATAGTCTCTGAAGCTAATCTTCCCACTGCAACAATTTTCTATTTTAACAGAGGCTGTCAGGGAAGAGGATGTTAAGACAGTCAAGTGCTTTTTACTTCCCTCCAGCTACCAAAAAGCAATTTTCGCTAATGCTAGTGAGGATTATATTAAATTGTGTAAAAGGAAGACATGACCTTATTATTTTTTTTTGGTCAGGTGGTACTCAGCAGGGCTACGAAGGTACTGTACTCTATCTCACAAGCTCTAGCTACCAATGCTGACCTGAAATGCTAAAAGTTTAGGGACTGAGTGGAAAGGAGGACATTCACTTTGGATCACCATAATTCATTACCATTGGTTGAACCTAAAACCTTACTGACTCAATCTTTCCCAAACTATTCTTCATGCTTCTTAGAATTCAGGCTAACCAACCATTTCAGATCTTTGGAAGGGGGAAGCCTGATCCAAATTGATACAAAATTTAAATTGGTGATTCCCAATTTATGCTGGTCAATGTGGGGATGGGGAGGTAACTGTGAATTTGAAAAGGTGCCCCCAGCTGAAATACCTGATATATTCAAAAACATCCAGCCTTCTAGTGTTGTAACTTGCCTTCTTAATTTAAAGCGGAAGGAGACTCTAAATGCCCCTTCCCTGCCAATCACTGGCAGGACAAAGTCCTCAAGAGACCTGTCTAAGCAGAAATGATAGAGCAAAGACCCCCTAAGCACATACACAGTCACTTTTAATATCCCGAAGCATTTCACTTGCACAGTGTACTCTTAAGCAAAACAATTAGCCCAGCCAGTGAAAGTGTCAACCAAACTATAATGCACCGATTTGCCACTAGATCTTCTGAGTGACTGTGTGGTCTTAGATAAGAATGCCTGAAATGACATTCTCCATGTTTCTGGTAAAGGAGATCCTATTGGCACATTTTGCTTTCAGTAGAAAAAAATCTCCCTGCATTTTCAAATACTTACTTAAGCCCCAAGAAGACCTTCATGAAATCATATCCCCATTCACTCAAAATCCTCTCTATTTAAAGCTAGCAGTGGGCAAATTGACCATGGGTTCTAGTCTTTGGCTATAATAGTCTAACTTGCCCAAAGGGTGATGTGCGGTGCACAGCTGAGGCTTTTCTAGCCAGGGAAGGAAAACTACTACTTTCATTCTCAAGCATGGACCTTGATACCTGGGTTAGGATTCTCTTTAAGGTGGCCCCCTAGTTTCTCTGTGCATTAGGTTAATATGTTCTTTTGTGTATATTCATCCATTCACTCAAATATTTATAGAATGCCTACTATTGGGTTGGCCAAAACCTTCGTTTGGTTTTTCCTGTAAGATGGCTCTAGTAGCACTTAGCTGTCTGTAACTTCATTTGAAACAATTTTGTTAGATTATATTGTAACAGCTGCCATAACAGCGTGCATTTAAAAAAGGCTATCAAAATTGGTGGATTTTTGTGTAGCCATTTTGATATAGAAGATGGAAGAAAATATGCAACATTTTCAGCATATTACTCTTTATTATATCAAGAAAGGTAAAAACACAACTGAAATGCAAAAAGAAAAGATGTGTGCAGTGCATGGGGAAGGTGCTGTGACTGATCGAACGTGTCAAAAGTAATTTATGAACCTGCCTGCTGGAGATTGCTCTCTGGACGATGCTCCACTGTCAGGTAGACCAGCGGAAGTTGATAGCGATCAAATTGAGATGTTAATTGAGAATAATCAACATTATACCACGTGGAAGACAGGCAACATACTCAAAATATCCAAATCAATAAAGTCATTGGTGACAATGAAAAGTGTGTCTTTTATTTTACGGAAAAGACTAAATGAACTTTTGGGCCAACCCGATATTTGCCAGTCTATTGGCTAGGTACTAATGAGAGTACAACAGTGAGCGAGGGAGTCACAATGTCTTTCTTCAAAGAACTTACAATAGTGTTCTCCTGGGTCACACTGCCTGATCCTTGGCCCAGACTCCTTTCTTCAGTTCCTTAATTGAATTGGGTGTTCCTGCCCCACTCCTCTAACCAACTGTGGGAAGTGAATTCAGTCCACAGGGATCTCCTGCCTTAACACCATGCCTGAGACCCAAGATTTCACCAGAAGGGTTTTTATAGGGAACAAAAGAGACCAGACAGTTCATCATTACATCCTTCATCTGTCCTGTCATTTACCCAATCCTGATCTATTTGCACCCAGATATCTGAAGCACACATCACAAGAATCTGATGGCCAGGTCTGTGATTGTTCCTTTGTCCCTGGCGGCCCCTGACACTACCCAATCACTGAATTTGTATGGAGTTTTGTACATTCAAATTAGTATAGTCATATTATCCCAAAATCAATTTCTCAGAACTGTAGGTGGAATAAAGATATTGACATCACTCAAAACCTATATTAGTCAGGGTCCCAGCAGGAAATAGATGATGTACTCAAAATGAGTATTTTGGTGAGGGAGGGTTACTAAAAGGACTAGTTATAAAGGTGCAGGCAGGGTGCCCAGGGCTAGTAACAGGATTTGAGGATGCCTTTACCATGTAGGCCTGCCTAAATATGGGCAGGCCTCTGATGTCATCCCTGTAAGTCAGCCTCCCCAGGCAGAGTGCAGGGTGGAAAAGGGTGGAGAGAGGAGCTGAAGGAGCAGATGGAAACTATGTAGCCAGAACTTATTCAAATTTACAGGAATTTCAGACCTGAGCTGAGATCAAGGTATTATGCATTGATCTGTGAAAACTAGCTTTGTTAAGCAAATGAGCAGGAAAACTAAATAGCAAGAAGACCTTTCATCCTCTAGGAAAAACAGTAAACATTTAAAAGTTTTAAACTATGAAAGAATACATTTGCGTAGAACAATGAATGATTTTTCTTATCTATTTATTAACATCGGTCTCACTTTGACACTTAGCATTAGCTCACGTTACTAAATGTGACTGAAAGAAATGAAATTCCTTTTTTTGCATTTATTGAAAATAGCCTGGATTTCACATTTATAGCTAATTTAGGTTTGTTTCCTTGCATGCGCGCGCACACACACACACACACACACACAAAAATAAAATTGAGGAGCTTTAACGCTTATGGTAACATTATAACACTGTTATCAGTGAACTAAAGATTGCTTTTCTCAGCTTACTTACTAGAAAAGCCTGATGTTGGCGCTTTACTTTTTAAAAAATAATAAAAAATGGACCTCATGCTCAGGGCCTCCATTGTATAGCCCAGGCTCCTGACCATCCTCTGCCTGCACTGCTGATCCTGAATAGCCTCCCAGATGTCTGGCGTGGTAACACTGAGACCGTCTGCAGACCAGGAACCATTCGCCATAGAGTCCATGACAGGCAAACCCTGACACTGAGGTTGATCCTGAGCATCGGACAGACTGGCTTAGCCATTCACTAGCTGTGCCGCCTTGGGGCAGTTGTTTAATTTCTCTGAGCCTCAGTTTCCCCAATTTTCAAATGGGGATAATGATAATTTCTACATCATGAGTGATTAAGGGGATTAAATAAGATTATGTCTGTAAAACACCAAGCACAGTGCCTGGCACATTATAAGCACACAGTAAAAACCATTATTTTTATGCTCAGAAACAAGAGTTAATGCAAAGAAAAGGAGGAAAAAAGCAGGGGTGAGGGGTGGGTTACCTTTCAATTAACCAGAATGCTACACTGCCCAGGTTCCCATTCCCCAAGGGGTCCCATTAAGCCCACATTTATAGCATTGATTTTTTCCAGGACAGAGAACATTTTACACATTAAGCATCTCTACTGCCCATTGCTGTTTCACAGGTGGCCACTATAACAAGATCTCCACTCGCATCAATGCAGAAGTCTTTATCTCTTTGTTAAAAGTGGGAGGTAAAGGAGGAGAAGAGACCTAGGTCACTAGGGAATGTGTCTAAGAATCCTCAAAGCATAGGTCAGGAGGAGGATCTGATGTGGAATAAGAGACAAAAGAGGAAGAGATTCAAGTTACCATAATGTGTTTGCTGGGCTCTTAATCCAAAGAAGCCACATGTGCAAATGTTAGGCACACTTTAGTATCTCATTTATTTTGCCATTTATCCTTGTGGCACAAAGTGCAGGATCATGAACTTTCCGCTGCCATCCCCACAAGGGAGAGGATCAGAGTGGACCAGAACACCCAGACAAATTTGAATACTCCCCCAACCCCTTATACATGCCTCCTTCCTTCCACCCTTGGCCCTCTGTAGTCTATCCTCCCCACAGCAGCCAGAGTGATCCTCTACAAGTCAGATCATGCCACTTCTCTGCTCAGAGCCATCCAATGCCTCTTCATTTCACTCAGAGTAAAAGTCCTAGATATTACAATGGCCTACAAGGCCCTAAGCAACTCACCCGTCCTGACCTCTCTCCCCTTCACTTCTCTCCAGCCATAGTCCTTGTTTTCCCAAGAATGCACCAAGCACACTCCTGACTTGAGAGCTCTTTGCTCTGGCTACTCCATCTGCCAGGAATATTCTTCCTCCATATATCTGCATGGCTTACCCCAGGAACTTCTTTCAGGTCTTTCTTAATTGTCCTATTCTCTGTGAAGTTTTCCTTGACCATTGTTACAGACCAGATATTTGTATCCTCCTCCAATTCATATGCTGAAACCTAACCCCCAATGTGATAATATATGTGCAGATGGGGCATTTGGGAGGTAATTAGGTCATGGGAGTGGAGCCCTCATGAATGGGATTAGTGCCCTGATGAAAGGGATCCCAGAGAGCTCACTCGCCCCTTCTATCATGTGAGGACATGGTGAGAAGGCTACTGATGAACCAGGAAACAGGTTCTCACCAGCGCAAAATCCACCAGTGCCTTGATCTTGGACTTCCAAGCCTCCAGAACTATGAGAAATAAATGTTTGTTATTTAATCCACCTGGCCTGTGGTATTTTTCTTATAGCAACCTAAATAGACTAAGACAACCATTCCAATTAAAAGTGCATCACACACCACCCCTGACATTCCTATTCCTCCTTCCTTACTTTAATTTTCTCCACTGTACTTATCATCATTTAACATAATATCTATTTAATCATTATTATTTGTCTTCCCCATTAAAACATAAACTCCATGAAGGTAAGGATTTTTGTCTATTGTGTTCATAGTTATCTTCCCAGGGCCTATAACAGTGCCTGGCACATGAAAAGCACTCAATATTTGTGGAATGAGAAAAGTCACATAGTTGAAAGCAGTGGTTCCCAGCCCTTGTTATACATTAGACTCACTGGAGTAGAGTACTTTTTAAACCTACTGATACCAATCAAATCAGAACCTCTGTGAGTAGAACCCATGGATCTCTTTTTAAAAGCTAAAAAAAAAAAAAAACCTAACCAGGTGATCCTAATGTGTAGGCAGCATTAATTCCTGGTTCAAAAAGTCAAATAACTCTTCATATATTATGAATAGCAGCAGTCTCTGGGGCAACCCCTCTGCAGAGGACAGCACTTGTATTCCTCTCACTATGAAGAGCTGTGCCTCCACGGGGACAACTTAAGTCCGAGAGTCAGCTTTCAGTTTTAGAAGTTAAGAAACTATTTTGTCAGCCCACTGTGGGGGTTGGGGGATCTTCTAGAGAGATTAACTCCCATTCATCAAACTCTCAAGGGGCTGATAACATAGGTTACATCATCATGCAGCTACATGATTAACTCACAGTACCGTAACCCTGACAGAGAGAAAGGCCATACAGAGATGGAACACTGCATGCATAAGTTTTAATTTAGGGGGAGGGAGGTGGGAAGGGGAGAGAAGGCCATCTGAAAGGGGCACTTCCCAGGTGGGCACTTCCCAGGTAGGCACGTCTCAGAATGGCATGCCATGTGGTAAACATCTGCAGTCACTACACGGAGCCTCTGCTTTTCCTGGGTTTTTAGCACTATTTTTAAAAAGTACCAAACGTCTGCGTGTGAGAGAAAAGCAGTGTTCATCATGTGGAGAAAATAAGTTTGCATTTCCCACTTAAAAGAGAGAGTAGGAAAAAGTGCATGGTAGGGGACAAGAGGCTTAATAACAACCACACATTATCTCATTTAATCCTTCCAATGGCACTGTGAGGGAGGCACTATTGTTATTCCATTCTACAAGGAACTAAACCTTTGAGAGGTTTAGTAGCTTGCCCAAGATCAATCATACAGTTGGTAAGTAGTCAAAGCAGGATTGGAACTATCTAGACTGTGCTTTAACCCAACCATTCTCAACCCTTCTTTGTACTTGAGAATCACCTAGGGAGCTTATTTGAAATGCTAGGGGAGGAAAATAGAGGGATGGGCCAAAAAGATGAAGGGGAATATGGTTGATAATATTGTAATAACTGTGCACGGTAATAGATGGTTACTAGACTTAGTGTGGTAAGCACATCGTAAGGTATATAAATGTCAAATCACTATGTTGTACACCTGAAACTAATATTGTAGTTCCTGACCATACTTTAATAAAAAAATTTTTTTAAATTGCTAACTGCTGAGACCCAGCCTAGGAGATTCTGATTTGGAGGATCTGAGAGGAGGCCAAATAATCTGCATGTTCTAAGGCCCACTTCTCCCTTGCCAGGCTACTTACGCAGCAAGTGGTCCTTTGTGAGGGCTCGCAGCTCTCCTGTTTGTGCAAGGAAGCTGCCTCCTCTCTCTGCCCAGTACAGCTAGACTAGACTTTAAAAGAGGCCTAAATCATGATTCTCTTGTGCTCTTTGATCCGCTTCCATTTTCTGGAGTTGCTTGATGAGTTCAAAGGCCCTATACAGTGGGTTCAGATCTGGGACAAAGTGTACACATGTCTTTTAGTAAAGCATCTATCCCGGCTGACTCATATCCCAAGAGAAGGAGATGAGCTCTCCCCCAATACACAGGACCGGGAGGCAAGTGGCTCTGTTGCGCATCAAATCACCTCGAACACCTTCGAGGAGAGAGCAACTGTTTGAACTCGAATTGGGTTATTTGGTCTCTGATGAGTTGTTGGCCTGCACCTCTCTCTGCAGACATCCCTGCGCAAGTCCCAGGAGAAAGGGAAACAAACATCGGATCCCAGAGAACCGCCTGTGTGTACTGAGTGCAGGAGCCTTCCCAGCTGCAAGGAGCCTGTGCTGCTGTCTCTGGTGGGCGGGGCTTCCCTTCTGGCGCCAGAAAGCTCTTATTTTCCTGGCCTCCGTGAAATAACCTGCATTTGGATTTAATTCTGCTCTGGCCTTCCCTCAACACACTGTTCCCGTCCTCAGCTCCCCAGAAAGCGAACTCCCAACCTCCACTCCAGCCTCCCCCTCTTCCCTTCAACTTTGCTCCCCACTATTCCTGCAGGCCAGGTTTATGGGGAAAGTTGTAAGATCATTGGTGGCTTGCAGGCTGAGGGTCTCAAGCATTTCATTAAAGAAATAGCATAAGTGGGATGGGAGCTGATCATCCCACTACCACCTCTGAAAAAAGTGAAAACATTCAATTCTACCAGATAGAACAGAAGACTCAAAACTTCATTCTGCCAATTTGTGTCAAAATTGCTTGAATCCTCCCAAGCCTGCTTCCTTGTGCATATTTTTAAAAAAGGGATAACATCTATTATGCTGGAATATGATAAGGATTATATTTCAAAAACTATATTAAAGTATCTGGCACAAAGGGGCTCAGTAATAATAAAAGCAATAATAAATAGCTAACATTTATTGAATGTTTATTATATGCCAGGCACTTTTTCCATTCACCACATTTGGATTAATTTGTTTAAATGACAAGAACTCTCTGCAGTGCATACCTTGTATTGTACCCATTTTACAGACCAGGAAACAGGTTCAAAAGGGTGGAGTAAATTACCCAAAGTCACAAAATGAGTTAGAAACAGAGCTGAAATACAAACCTTGTCTGTGACTGCAAAGCCTACCGCTGCTGCTGTTATTGCCAGTCTTTATTGTCTACCAAGGACCTGTTGTGTGCAACACACTAGCACAGTTATAAGGCCCATAAAGTGTATTTACATGCAGTGGCTGTCATGGCTCTGTTGTCTGGACACTGTCCTACAAAACGAAAGCTTCAATTTCTGGTCAGGGCACATGCCTGGGTTGTGGGTTCGGCCCCCCATGGGGCACTGCAAGAGGCAACCAATTGATATTTCTCTCTCACATCGATTTTCTCTCCTCCTCTTTCTCCCTCCCTTCCTCTCTCTCTAAAAAATAAATAAATAACTTTTGTAAAAGAGCATTTAGCCCTGGCTGGTGTGGGTCAGTGGATCGAGCATCAGCCTGTGAACCAAAGGCTCACCAGTTTGATTCCCAGTCAGGACACAGGCCTGGGTTGTGGACCAGGTCCCCAGTTGGGGGTATTCAAGGGGCAACCACATATCGATGTTTCTCTCCCTCTCTCCCTCTCTCTCTCCTTGCCCCTCTCTAAAAATAAATAAATTAAATATTTTAAAATGTTAAATAAATAAATAAATAAATAAATCAGAGTATTTATTCAGGGACACTCCCCAATAAGTCCGTAGTCCAGACCAGATATGGAGACAAGACCTATGCATTAAAGAGAATCTAATACAAGGTAGTTCTGCCAACTGCCCACATAGGACTCAGAAGTGCAGAGAGGGGATGATATTGGGAGACACTCCTCCATGGGTTTCTCATGCTCCTATGTTTCCTGCTGGACTATGCCAAGAATAGAAGGCCCTGACTGCTCTTTATCTGAAACAGTTCTCAGGGTTATGTTTACAGCAAGCAGTCTTTAGGGGTGAGTTAATTATCTCCCTCTAGAAAAGAGTAGGCATGCTTACTTCTGGCTATATAATGCTGGGCTCCCCAAGCTCAGTGTCCCTCAGCTGTGATGTAAACTGACTACGTATAAAGCATGCATCTCGGTCCCCTTGTGTTACCCCTATGAGGCTTGGGGATAAGGGGAACTGATGCAAACATGCTAATGTTCATTCTGCTTGCTATGCTGTAATACAGTCCATTGTCTCTGATCCAGGAAACTTATGTTTTCTTCCAGCACCCATGAAACAATAACAGGCAAAGCTATGAACCTGTAAGTGGGGTAAAATCAAACCTCACACCTAATGGAAAACACAACCTACAGAGAAGCTGTGATGTGCCACACACACTCTTAGGCACCAGACATAGAGCAGTGAACAAAACAGACAAAAGTCCTCTCTCAAAGAGGATACACTCTAAGGGGGCAGACAGACAAGAATATGAAAAAAAAAGATGATAAGAGATTGTGATCAGACAGGGCACAAGATGGCAATGGAGTAGAAGGATATATCATACACCTCTTCCCAGAACCAAACTGGAAATAAACTAAAGAGAAGACCAGACACCCGAAATAAAACAAAGACTACCTGAGAAAGAGATTTTTAACCAAGGACGAGAGAACAAAAAAGCACCACTACCAGTAGGAAAGGTGAGGTTGTTAAAGGGGTGAACCCCATTCATAAGGGTGGTAGGCCAAGCTGTTGGCAAGATGGCGGAAGCTTCCCCTTGACAGGAGAGAAACTGGGAACGCAAACCAGGCACGTAGCACAGAGCGCCAGTGCCAGGATCAGCAGACCATGTAGCATCCAGTGGCAAAAGGCCACAGGGTTTGTCTTTGCTGGGGAAAGACAAGGCCCGCTAGAGACAAAGCCACTATTTTTTTAACTCTTAATGGGGTCAAAGCACAGGTTTTGTGTTCACAACCACTCACCGTAAGCCCCAGGAAGGGAAGGCAGCACAGACTTGAGTCACATGAGGAGAGTCTGGATGGAAATGCACTGGGGAGAAATATGGGGGCATGGCTGTAGGGTTTTCTGTGCCGGGATATACCTGGAGTCCTGAGCAGCCATCTTTCTTAAGAGCAAACCCATCCCAGGCGAAAAGCAATTACATTACCCTGTGGGGTACCACTCCCCCCACCCTCTGGAATGCTGTTCAACCCAGGTTGCATCTTTATTGCTGTTGTTTAGTACTGTTTTTGGTCTTGCTTTGTCTGTTTTTTTTTCCTTTTCTTCTTTCTTTCCTCCCATCCTGAATCTTAACACCTGCCGAGGAGACAGCAACATACACAGACTCAGGGGGCGTCAGAGATGGGTTTTAGGGTGAAGCCATACCATACACTCTCCCAGGAAGTAGACTGGCAATTGCCCCTCATGGGAGACCCATAGAAACACCCTCCCAGTTTCCAGCAGACCTAGATGTGGTCAGCACCTGACATTGGCTTACAGCAGCCTCAGACAATATCAGGGCCATATCTAATTGGAGAATCCAGTGAGAGTCCCATCCACCCAATTCTTCCAGAAGCCCTCTCAGAAATAGTTGGGTCTGTGACTAGTCTAATACTGACAGCAGGTCAAAACAGGCAGAGACAGGCAGAGGCAGATCTTGCAGTGACTTGAGTTGTTTGCTGACACACCCCTGGGCCCAGTGCTGATAAAACCCAGCTTTGCAGATCTTGGGCCCATCCTGGATGCAGCCAAGTCCAAAGAAATCAGCTGCAAATTGTGAATCACTTGTAGCTTTGAACAGGCTGCCAAGGGCTAGATGTGGACAGCACCTGACACGGCCTCAGACACATCATAACTGTATCCAAAGGGAGAACCCAGCAGACAAGCACTGAACTCTGCTAAGATCAATTCCACTATGTTCTTTTTCATTATTTTCTTCATTTTTATAGCCTTTTTATTATTTTTCTATGTTTTCTTTTTATTCTTTTATTGCTCCATTTTTTGTTTTGTATCTCTTATTTTACTCTTACCTTTCATTATCCAATTGTTCCCTCTTCTTTTCTTTTCTTAGTTTTGTTATTCTTTCTCTTTCTTTGTCCCTTTCTTGTGTTTTCCTCTTTCAATTCATTATTTGTGTTAGCTTTCTTCCCTTTTCTCCTCCCATAATCACTTTTCTGTCTATTGGTCTTCTCTTCTTCTTTTTCATTTTTTCCCCTTTTTCCCTAGTATTCCATTTCTCTTTCCACTTTTATTATTTTCTGGTCTTTTGTCATTGATATGCTGTTGTTCTTTTTTTGGGGGGGGGGTTGCTTGTTTTGGTTTCATTTTTTGTGTTATTTTCTTTGTTCTGCCAGCACCTGTACATCAGTACATAAGACATGGAGGGGTGAGCCTCTCAGTCAGCCAGTTAGAGGGGAGACCCCACCAATGAACAAGCCAACAATAATCAGGACCCTAATGCAACAGGAGAGTCCACATAACCAACACAAAATACATTCCTAGAGCATCCAGATGAGGAGATCAAGGAGTCTGCACCACTGGGTCCTATAGGACTCCTACAACACGAGCCCACCCCACAAGACAGAGAGTCAAAGCAGATCTAGCTAATACAAAGAAACAAACAAAAAGAGAACAACTAACATGAGGAGATAAAGACACACACCCCCCAATAAAGGAGGAATCCCCAGAAAAAGAGCTAAATGAAATTGAGGCAAACATCAGACATAGAATTCAAAATAATGGTTATAAGGATGCTCAAAAGGAACTTAATGAGAACTACATGAGTATGAAAAAGGAAATGAAGAATGCAATATCTCAAATAAGGAATACACTAGAAGTAATTAAAAGCAGGCTAGATGACCTAGAGGATCTAATCAGTGATTTGGAAGACAAGGTGGAAAAAAATACCCAGTTAGAACAACAAAATGAAAAAAGACTTAAAAAGAATGAGGATAGTCTAAGAGGGCTTGGGAACAACATGAACTGTAACAATATTCACATCATAGGGATACCAGAAGGAGAGGAAAGGGAACAAGGAATAGAAAGCCAGTTTGAAGAAGTAACAGAAAACTCCCCTAATTTGGTGAGGGAGAGAGTTACACAGGTTCAGGAAGAATAGAGAGTCCCAACTAAGGTGAACCCAAAGAGGCCCATATCAAGAGACATCACAATTAAAATAGCAAAGTTTAAAGACAAATAGAGAATTTTAAAGGCAACAAAAGAGAAACAGTTGCCTACAAGAGAGCTCCGATAAGCCTGTCAGTTGATTTCTCAACAGAAACACTACAGGCCAGAAGGGACTGGCATGAAATATCCCAAGTAATAAAAAGCAAGGACCTGCAACCAAGACTACTCTATCCAGCAAGGACCTCATTTAAAATGGAAGGTGAAATAAAGAACTTCCAAGACAAAAAATAAAAATAAAAAGGCTGAAGGAGTATATTTCCAGTAAACCAGCATTGCAAGAGATGCTAAAGGGACTGCTTTAAGAAGAAGAAATAGAAAGACCACAGGTACAAAGTAAAAAAAATGGCAGTAAGTACCTATCAATAATAACCTAAAATGTAAATGGATTAAATATTCCTATCAAAAGACATAGGGTAGTTGAATGGATAAGAAGACATGACCCACATACCGTATGTTTCCATGTATAATGCGCACTTTTTTCACCAAATTTTTGGAGGAAAAATAAGGATGAACATTATATATGGGTAGTACCTGAAATAACTGTATCTGTTCTTGTGTTTTGTAACTATTTGTTATATAATATTTCTTGTACCATAACTTGTTCAAAAATAAATGCTAAAATTCCTTTATAACACAAAAAACAAGTATCCAAATATAAATAAATAAATAATTAAATTTTAAAATTAAAATAAAAGAACTTTTTCCAGAAAGTTTGGGCCAAAAACATGCATGTGCATTATACACAGCAAAATACAGTATATACTGTCTACAAGAGACCCACCTCAGAACAAAAAATTTACACAGGTTGAAAATGAAGGGATGGAAAAAAATTCCATGCAAATGGAGGCAAAAGGAAAGCCGAGGCAGCAATACTTCTATCAAACAAAATAGACTTCAAAAAAAGACCATAATAAGAGACCAGATAAGGCCAGTAAATAAAACTTAAGGGGTCAGTCCAACAAGAGGATATAACCTTTGTAAACATATATGCACCTAATATAGGAACACATAAATATATAAGGAAAATCTTGGAGGACTTTAATAAAGAGATCAACAGCAATATAGTCATTGTAGGTGATTTTAACACCCCACTGTCAACAATAAACAGAAATTCCAGACCAAAAAAAATCAACAAGTTTGTAGTGGCATTAAACAACATACCAGATCAAATGTTTTTATTTGATATTTACAGAATATTTCACCCCAGAGAAGTAGAATATACATTCTTCTCAAATGTACATGGAATATTCTCAAAGGCAGACCACATGGTAGGATACAAAATAAGCCTTAATAAATTCATGAAAATTAAACTCATATCAAGAACATTCTTGGATCACAATGGCTTGAAACTAGAAATGAACCTCGAGAAAAATACTCAAGAACATTCAAATACATGGAGACTAAATAACACGTTATTAAACAATGAACAGGTTAACAATGAGATCAAGGAAGAAATCAAGAAGTACACGGAAATAAATGAAAATGAACCCACAACAACCCAAAACCTATGGGACTCAGTGAAAGCAGTCCTGGTAGGGAAGTTCAGAACATTACAGGTCTACCTCAAGAAGATTTTTTAAAATCTCAAATAAACAATCTAACCTTATACCTAAAAAATTTTTTTTTTGAAAAACAAAAATAAACAAAGTTCAGAGCGGGTAGAAGGAAGGAAATAATCAAGATCACAGGAGAAACTCCTGGCACACAAAACCCCTGAACCAGATAGCTTCACAGGTGAATTTTAGCAATCATTCAAACAAGAACTAATACCTATATTTCTCAGACTATTCCAAAAAATTAAAGAGGGAAAACTTCCAAACTCTCTCTATGAGACCAGTATTATACTAATTCCAAAACGAGGTAAAGACCCAACAAACAAAGAAAATTACTGGCCAATATCTCTGATGAACATAGATGCTAAAATCCTCAACAAAATGTTAGCAAACTGAATATAGCAATGCATTAAAAAGATGATACACCATGATCAAGTGGGTTATATTCCAGGGATGTAAGAATGGTTACAATATCGGCAAATCAATACATGATACAACACATACACAAAATGAAAGACAAAAATCACATGATCACATCAACAGATGCGGAAAAAGCATTTAACAAAATTCAGAATCCAATTATGATAAAAAAAAAAACACTAATCAAAATGAGAATAGAAGGAGTATACCTCAAAATAATAAAGGTCATATATGAAAAACCTGCTGCCAACATCATACTCAATGGGCAAAAACTAAAAGCATTTCCTTTAAAATCAGGAACAAGACAGGGATGCCCTCTCATTCAACATAGTACCGGAAGTCCTAGTCACAGTGATCAGAAAATAAGATTGAATAAAAAGCATCCAAACTAGAAAAGAGGAAACGAAACTGTCATCATTTGCAGATGACATGATATTGTACATAGAAAACCCTACAGCCTCCATCAAAAAAACTACTTGACCTACTAAATGAATTTGGCAAAGTTGCATGATACCAAGTCAATATGCAGAAATCTGTGGCATTTTTATACACCATAATGAACTATCAGAAAGAGAAACTAAGAAAACAGCCCCATTTACTATTGCAACAACAACAACAACAAAAAATAAAGTACCTAGGAATAAATTTAACCAAGGAGGCAAAAGACTTGTACTTGGAAAACTATAGGGCACTGAAGAAAGAAACTGAGAAAGATACAAATAAATAGCAGCATATACTGTGTTCATTGACTGGAAGAATTAATATCATTAAAATGCCCATATTACCCAAAGCAATCAATAGATTCAACACAACTCCTATTAAGATATATTAAGATACCAATGACATATTTTACAGATCTAGAACAAATATTTCAAAAATTTATATGGAACCAATAAAGACTCTGAATAGACTCTGCAATCTTGAGAAAGAAGAACAAAGTAGGAGGGATCACAATATCTGATATAAACTATTTTACAAGGCCACTGTAATCAAAACAGTCGGGTACTGGCATAAGAAAAGGCACATAGACCAATGGAACAGAATAGAAAGCCCAGAAATAAACCCATGCCTGTAATGGTCAATTAATATTTGACAAAGGAGGCAAGAGCATACAATGGAGTAAAGACAGTCTCTTCAATAAATTGTGTTGTGAGAAGTGGACTGGTACATGCAAAACATGAAACTTGACTACCAACTTGCACCATACACCAGAATAAATTCAAAATAGATAAAGAACTTAAATATAAATTGTGATACCATAAAAAGTCCTAGAGGAAAACATAGACAATAAAATTTCAGATATCTTCCAAAGCAGTATTTTGGCAATATATCTCCTAAGGCAAAGGAAATAAAGGAAAACACTAAACAAATGGGACAATAAAATTAAAAAGCTTCTGCACAGCTAAAGAAACCATCAGCAAAATGAAAAGGGAACCAACTGTATGGGAGAACATACCCACCAACGATACATCAGACAAGGATTTAATCTCCAAAATATATAAAGAACTTATAGAATGCAACACCAGAAAGGCAAATAATCCAATTTTAAAATGGGCAAAGGACCTAAACAGACACTACTCCAAAAAGGACATTCAGATGGATCATAGACATGAAAAAAAAATGCTCAGCATCACTAGCCATCAGAGAGATGCAAATTAAAACCACAATGAGATACCACTTCACACCTGTCAGAATGGCCATCATTAACAAATCAACAAACATGTGCTGGCGAGGTTGGGGAGAATAGGGAACCCTAGTGCACTGTTGGTAGGAATGCAGACTGGTGCAGCCGCTGTGGAAAACAGTATGGAATTTTCTCAAAAAATTAAAAATGGAACTGCCTTTTGAGCCAGCAATTCCACTGCTGGGAATATACCCTAAGAATCCTAAAACACCAATTCAAAAGAATTTATGCACCCTATGTTCATAGCAGCACTATTTACAATAGTGAAGATTTAGAAACAGCCTACGTGCCCATCAGTAGATGAGTGGATAAAAGAATGGTGGTACATCTACACAATGGAATATTACACAGCAGAAAGAATAAAGGAACTGGAGACTGTCATACTAAGTGAAATAAGCCAGTCGGTTTAAGGCAAATACCATATGATCTCACTTGTAAGAGGAATCTAATGCACAAAATAAACAAACATGCAAAATAGAACCAGAAGCATAGAATCATGGAACAGACTGATAGCTGTAAGAAAGGAGGGAGGAGGTGGGGACTGATTGTAAAAAGGAGAAGGGGTTAGTCAAAGAACAGAAATGAAGGACCCATGGACTTGGACAACAGTGAAAGGACTGATTATTGAAGTGGGGAGCTGGCTGGGTGGAGGGAAACCAAGGGGGGAAAGTGTGACAACTGTAATAGCATAAAAAATAAAATATTTTTTAAAAGAAACAAAATAAAATTGAATCAAAATAAAATAAAACTTACGAACCTAAAAAAAAGACAGAGATAGTGGTCAGTGTTATAAAGGAAATAAGCAGGGATAAATGAGCCCCCATGTCCTCATCTGTAAAATGGAGCTAATATAAACACCTACCTCTCGGGATCATTGTAAATGCTTGCCCCATGAAAGTCTTCAACAAATATGGACTTTTTCTTATTATTCTGCTTTCCTGCTCCCAGGGAAATGGGGAAAGAAAGGGGCTTCCTCTTGTGCTCTGTAAGAGCTGAGGGAAGGGAGAGCTGCAGCAGGAGAGAAGAGACTGCAGCTCCTGTGAGGATGGAGTTCAGCAGAAGGCTCCTTTCCTAAGCAGATATGCAGTAAGCAGTTCCTTACCACCAGATTGTTCTACTGATAAATATCAAGGGACAAGGAATTTGAATTACTACAAACAAAAAAGAACTTGGAGTCACACCTGTCCATGACTTTGTTGCACCCCTTACACATGAAAACATCCACTGAAAAACCCACCTCAGTGAATGATTCTAGCCCGAGGAGCTCCTTTCCTCTCCCTCCTTCCCCCAGTTGATGCCCAGGGCACACCTAATGCAGGGCTCACGGGGCAGAGCTACGCTAGTGAGTGCCATCTGTGCCCAGCAAGATTCTGCTCCTTCTCTCATTTCCACCGTATGATCAAATGCAGCTGCTTCTCTCCAGCCATCCCTCATCGCGGGGATGATCTTGACAACAGTGTTTCCGTACTGTTTCCTCCTCTCCAAGCCCTCCCCAGCACGTGGGTGAGCATGAAGCTCATAGACAGACCCCACTCTAGTGTAGATGCAGCGAATATTAGCAAACAGTAACTGCCACCATGCAAGGGGCTGGAGTCCTATTTTTCTCTCTGAGCCATTGTACAAGAAATGATTTCAAGGGCCCATTTTGTGCCTAAGTGTATCCCTCCCCTTCAATTGCTCATTCAGACATCACCCTAATAGCTCTGTCTTCCTAGCAAACAAATAGCTGGCCTCAAATTACCTGGACTCATTGAAGTGACGGTTAGTGATCAAGTGGCTAATTCACAATAAAGATGAGACAGGACACCTAATGTCTTTGTTGCAGGCATTCCTCCCATGTATTATATTTTGAAGGCCTTTCTGAGACTTTTATAAGAGACCTTCCTCATAAGAGCATGTACTCCTTGTTCTATGACGCCTGGAACTAACTTGGTCTGCCTTGGCATGGTTTTCCTCTGAGCTGTATGTTACCTGAGCTTCCCCAGGCCTTGCCAACCTATGGGTGTATGAAATGTCACACTAACAACCACTTCCCAAATTTTACCAACACTTAAAGTTCTCCCAGAAGCTCCTTACATCTATCCTCATTTGTTTCCAAGTCCCAGGAGGGAAGGGGAAATTCTGAATGCAGATGTGTGTGTGTCTCTTGGTCATCCTGACTTTCAAATCATTTCTGAATCTTTTGGAAAAAAAAAAGAAAGTGAAAGAGGAGGAGGGAATCTCTAAAAAAAAAAAAAAAAAAAAAAAACCCTTAGTAGGACATCAGTGCATAAGCAAGCAAACCTACTTAGTTGTTCGTCTGACAGAGGGTATCACAAAGGAAAAAGGCATTCTTCTTCACTTATAACAACATGTGGCCTGGATTTAGCATCCCAAGGGCCCCAGTGGCTCTTCTGTAGCAGTAGATAGCAGCGTCCAGCATACACAGTATTACTTAGCACAAGTATCAAGAAATAAAGAGGAGGGCGGTGGCAGCTCCTAGCAGGAAGCAGATATCCCCTATGTACATTAATATTATTCACAGGTCTTTTGTTAGAGCATAAGTTCTGAATGAGAGCTTTCTAAGTTTTGTGGTTTTTTTTTAAGAAACCAGTTCTGAGTCACATAGTCATAGAGCCAGCATTCGAACCTACAGTTTGGTTTATTTTATTTTTTAAATATATTTTATTGATTATGCTATTACAGTTGTCCTGATTTTCCCCCTTTCCCCCTCCAACCAACACCCCCACTCCCTCGGACAATCCCCCTGCCTTTGTTCATGTCCACAGGTCATGTGTGTAAGTTTTTTGGCTACTCCCTTTCCTATACTGTACTTTATATCCCCATGGCTATTCTGTAACTATCTATTTGTACTTCTTAATACACCCTCACCTGTCACCCATTCTCCCACATTCCCTCTCCCATCTCTTTATATTTAACCTTTGGCATTTTAATTATGACGTGTCTTGGAGTGGGCCTCTTTGCCTCCATCTTATTGGGACTCTCTGTGCTTCCTGGACGTGCATGTCTATTTTCTTCACCAAATTAGGGAAGTTTTCTTTCATTATTTTTTTCAAATAGATTTCAAATTTCTTGCTTTTTCTCTTCTCCTTCAGGCACCCCTATGATGCAAATGTTGGATTTCTTGAAGTTGTCCCACAGGCTGCTTACACCATCCTCAGTTTCTTGGGTTCTTTTTTCCTCTTGTTGTTCTGGTTGCTTGTTTGTTTTGTTGTTGTTGTTGTTGTTGTTTTTGTTCTGCTTCTTTATGTTCCAAATCATTGGTTTGCTTCTCAGCTTCATCCACTCTACTGTTGTTTCCCTGTACATTGTTCTTTATTTCAATTAGAGTATCGTTCCTCCCTGATTGGATCTTTTTTATGCTGTTAAGATCCTCACTAAGTTCCTAGAGCATCCTTATAACCAGTGTTCTGAACGCTGTATCTAATGGATTGCTTATCTCCATCTTGTTTAGCTCTTTTTTCCAGAGTTTTGGTCTGTTCTTTCATTTGGGCCCTGTCTCTTTGTCTCCTCATTTTGGCAGCCTCCCTGTGTCTGTTTCTATGTATTAGGTAGACCTGCTTTGACTCCGTGTCTTGGTAGTGCGGCCTAATGTAGTAGGGTCCAGTGGCACAGCCTCCCCTTCCCCAAGGTGGGTACTCAAGGTTCACCCTTTGTTTGTGCTGAGTTACACCATCCTCATGTAGTTGAGCCTTGGTTGCTCTTGGCAGGTCAATGGGAGGGATTTACCCAAGAGAGTTAGCTGCAAGGATTGGCTGTGACCACTTACTACCAACTTCCATTCTCCACGGAGGATCAGCTGTGCAGAAGGAGGGTGGTGGTGCTCCGATGTGGTCTATAGCTGTCCATTGGGTGTGCAGTCTCTGGGTGGTACAGGCCAAGGTCAGCCCCCACCTGTGTTTTACCTGGGGTAACCGTGCCTGGGTTATGAAGCAGTCTGAGATGGCTGCTACTTGTACTGGGCTCGGAGATTTCCAGGTAAAGCCAAGCTGTGAATCTAGGCTGCCAGTTCTGAGCCTGGGGCCAGCTGCTGCTCGTTTGAGAGGATTTAGGAAGCTGTTAAGCAAAGTATCAGCCAACAGCAGCCATTCATGTGGAAAAGCAGCTTGGGAGCACCCATAAGATAGGTGGTATGGAGTCTCTGGGGATCTCCAAGGCAGCTCAAACAGTGCTAGCCAGGTTGATGGAATCTTAGATATGGTACCAGTCTGCTGGATCTATGTGGGGAGGGCCCAGAAAAAGACAATGGCATCTACTTACCTTGATGCCAGACACTTCAATTTCTCCCTTTATGCCACTAGTGCCCCTCAAGCTGCCTCCCCAGCACCGCAATCCAGAGGGAGTGAGTCTGAGTAGGTGAGCTGTGTGGGTTCTTTAAAAGGAACTGCTTGGGGCTCCAAAAGTTTCTTCCCCTGACTCTATCCCCACTGGTTTTTGCAGCCAGAAGTTGTGGGGACTTACCTTCCTGGCACTGGAACCCTGGGCTGGGAGCCTGGTGTGGGTCTGGGACTCCTCGCTCCTGAGATATCCCTCCGAAATTTTTATCCACCACATGTGGATATGGGACCAGCCCATTCTACATCTGTGCCCTTCCTACCAGTCTGGATAGATGTGGTTTCTTTAATTCCATAGTTGTCATACTTCCATTCAACTCATTTCTGTCAGTTCTGAGCACTGGTTGTTCTATATTTTAGTTGTAATTTTGTTATGGTTGTGTGAAGAAGCAAGCCGTGTCTGCCTGCACCACCATATAGACCAGAAGTCCCAGGCTTTCCAAAATCTTATTCCAGACAGTTGATTTTAAAGCCTGCTCCCTTAACCACTCTAGGTAAGAATAGTAGAAAAGAAAGAACAGGGAAGAGAAGAGGAAGAGACTTTCAATGTTCAAGGCAAGACCCTTTTTCTGGTCTAGGGTGGGCTGAAAGAGACAGAAAGAAAAGCTAAATTTCTGGGTAATGGGCCTCCTATCCAGCCTCTAATCTGCCCAAGAAAGCAGAACTTCCATGAGGCACAGGGCTCAGGGGTAGGCTCATGGATCCTTCTACAGGGATCATCACCTACCTTCCAGGCCTCACTCTTATTTAAAAAAAAAAAAAGAAAAGAAAGAAAAAGAAAAAGAAATAAAAGCTTTTTATTTGGAAAAAATGTCAAACTTACAGAAAAGTGGGAAGAATAAAAAAAAAAAATAAAGAACACCATATATCCTTTATATTTTACCCAGATTCGCGTAATATTAATCAATCATTCTTTCTGTTTCTCTATTTTCTGAACTATTTGAAAATATGTTACAGAAATTATAGTTCTTTCTCTTTAAATACTTCAGTGTGTATTTCCTAAAAATAAGGATATTGTCTTACATGACCATAATAATCAACTTCAGTAAATTTAATATTTACACAATATTTTATATAATCTACCAACTGTGTTCATATTTGTCAGTTGATCCAGCATTTCTTTCTCTTTAATGATACTAACTTTTAAAAAAATATATAGTATCTTCACTTTTTAAAAAGAACTAGAACATCCCTCATTGGGGGTTTGCCTGATGTTTCCTCATGATTAGTTTCAGGCTGTGCATTCCTGGTTGGAACAGTGCATAGGTGATGTGTCCTTCTCAGGGTTTCACATCTGGAGACACATGATGTCCACCTGTCCTTCATTCAAAATGTTAGTTTTTATTATCCAGCCAAGCTGTTGTCCAATTTCTCCACTGTTCAATCACTTAACTTTTCTCCCTCGTAAGTAATAAGCAATTCTGTGGGGAGATGCTTTAAGAATGCAAATATCCTGCTCCTCATAAAAAAAATTCCCCTAAATTTAGCATCCATCGATAACAGTTCCCTGATCCAATATTTACTATGATGGCTGCAAAATCATTTTCCAACTTGAGCACTCCTCCACATAACAACAGTTCCTCGGGATTCTACTGTAAGCAAGAAACCTCCCTTCTTCCCTGTTTATTTATCTATTTGTTGTCAGTATCGACTTGTGGACTCTTATGTTTTTTTCTTTTTTAAAAAAGGCTTTATTTTTTAGAGCAGTTTTAGGTTTATAGCAAAACTGAGTGGAAAAGTCTTCCCATGTCCCCACACATGCATAGCCTCCTCCCCCATTATCGACATTTTCCATCAGTGTGATACATGTGGTTTCTAATTCATTAGTGTGCTTAAATAATTTTGATCCACAAATTATCTCATCTTTGGCCAAGGCTTCACTCTCAAAAGCCTAGGAGAACAAACCTCAAAGGTGAGAGCTGTCCTACCCAAGAGAAAAAGGCAGCCAGCGTAAAGAGCCTCCGTGAGAGCTGAACCAGGGCTAGTCTCAGACCCCAGGTCTAATTTGACAGCCGTGTGTGGAAAATCATCTTATACAGTGCTGCCCAAATGTTCTAACTACATTTCAGTTCTAACTACAGGTGGTTAGTCACATGTCAGAGTGTACTAGTCTGACAATGCTGACACATCTTTAACTATAGTCTGCCCAACAGTCTGGCTCAATCTTACCAGGCGTCTCTTCTTAAGCCTTACCTGTACCATGCTTTGTCAACTATGCCTTCACATCATCTGAAATGAGGGGAAGAAAGGGGAAGAAATTGAGAAGCACTGTCAGATATCTGAACAGTGTCTCAGAATCACTGTACTGCAGGCTTCCCTGGGAGCTAAACAGAGGGGCATAAATTACCCCCACCCTACCTCCACAACCCCCATATTTTTACTAGCCCATAAAACTACCCACATGTCTGTGTCTTTCAAACAGCTCCCTGAGCTCAAGACCCTTGGAAGACACTGATGGTGATTTGAGCTCTTCCCAGGAGCCTCAGTCTGAAGTGGGCCAAATTGTCCTTTCTGTTGTGAAAAGGCTAGAACAGGTAACTTAGCAATAAACCCTCCCAAACTCCAAAGATCACATGGGTAAAGATCTTTCCTTGGAGGAGCCTGCAAGGCATCTGTAGGGGAAAAAAAGAGCATCCCTTTTCAGCTCACTGGTCCAAAAGCCACTGCTGTTTATTAAATTTGTTTTTTTTTCAATTACAATTCACATACAATATTGTATTAGTTTCAGGTGTACAACATAATGATTAGAAATTTATATAACTTAGGAAGTGATCACTCCAATAAATCTAGTACCCATCTGACAGCATACATGGTTCTTACATTATTATTGACTATATTACCTGTGAAGTACTTTACATCCCTGTGACTATTCTGTAACTTTTCTTGTACTTCTTAATCCTTTTCCCTTTTTCACTCATCCCCCAACCCCATTCCCATCTGGCAACAGTTAAAATGTTCTTCGTATGCATGACTTTCTTTGTTTTGTTTATTTATTTTGTTTTCCAGATTCCACATATAAGTGAAATCATATGGTATTTGTCCTTCCACTATGACTTATTTCACTTAGCATAACTCTCTCTAGGTTCAGCCATGGTGTTGCAGATGGCAAGATTCCATTCTTTTAATGGCTAGGTAATATTCCATTATATATATGCACCACATCTTTATCCACTCATCTACTGATGGACACTTAGGTTGCCCCATTTCTAGGCTATTGTAATAAACTGCAATGAACACACCGGTGTATATGGCTTTTCCAATTAGTGTTTTGGCTTTCTTTGGATAAATACCCAGGAGTGGAACTATTGGGTCCTTCTTTGTCTCTTGTTATAGCCTTTGTTTTAAAGTCTATTTTGTCTGGTATAAATATTGCTACCCCAGATCATTTATTGTTTGTTTATTTCCATTTTATAAAATATATTTTTCATCACTTTACTTTCAGTCTGTGTATGTTTCTTTCCATATGAAGTCAGTCCGTTATGTAAGGGTCTTGTTTTGTTATTCATTCAGTCACCATATGTCTTTGAGTGGAGCATTTAATCCATTTGCATTTAAGGTAATTGTTGATAGATATGTATTTATTGCCATTTTATTATTGATATCTTTGACCTTTTTTCCCTTCTTCTTAAATGAGACCCTTTAATGTTTCATATAATACTAGTCTGGTGGTGATGAACTCCTTTAGTGTTTTCCTGTCTGGGAAGCTCTTTATCTGTACTTTGATTCTAAATGATAGCTTTTTTTCCCATCACCATTTATCCCCCTTATCCCCCCTTCCCCCAACAATCACCACACTGTTGTCCATGTCCATGAGTCCTTTTTCCTTTTTGCTCGATTTCTCCATCCCCTAACCGCACCCCCCCACTAGCTGCCATTCTGCTCTCCACCTATGAGTCTGTCCCTCTTTTCTTTGCTAGCTTGGTTTGCTCATTAGATTCCGCATATAAGTGAAATCATATGGTATTTGTCTTTCTCTGACCAGCTTATTTCCCTTAGCATAATGTTCTCCAGGTCCATCCATACTGTCACAAAGGGAAATTTTTTCTTCTTTTTTGCAGCTGAGTAGTCTTCCATTGTGTAAATGTCCCATAGTTGTTTTATCCACTCATCTATTGATGGACTCTTGGGCTGCTTCCATATCTTAGCAAATGTAAATAATGCTGCAACAAACATAGGAGTGCTTATGTTCTTTCAAATTAATGTTTCAGGTTTCTTCAGGTAAATTCCCAGAAGTGGCATCACTGGATCATAAGGCCGTTCCATTTTTAATTTTTGAGGTATCTCCATACTGCTTTCTGCAGCAGCTGCACCAATTTGCATTCCCTCCAGCAGTGCAAAAGGGTTCTTACTGTCTAGGGTAATCTTGGTTGTAGGTCCTTGCTTTTCATCACTTTAAATATTTCTTGCCTAATCCTTCTAGCCTGCAAAGTCTCTGTTGAGAAATCAGCTGACAGTCTTGTGGGACCTCCACTGTAGGTAACTAACTGCTTCTCTCTTGCTGCTTTTAAGATTTTCTCTTTGTCTTTAAACTTTGCCATTTTAATTATGATGTGTCCACCCAGAAGGAGAAGAGGAAGAGCAAGAAAATGAAAACTTATTTGAAAAAAATAGTGAAGGAGAACTTCCCTAATCTGGCAAAGGAAATAGACTTCCAGGAAGTCCAGGAAGCTCAGAGGGTCTCAAAGAAGTTGGACCCAAGGAAGCACACACCAAGGCACATCATCATTACATTACCCAAGATTAAAGATAAGGAAAGAATCTTAAAAGCAGCAAGAGAAAAGGAGACAGTTACCTACAAAGGAGTTACCATAAGGCTATCAGCTGATTTCTCAAAAGAAATCTTACAGGAGAGAAGAGGCTGGAAAGAAGTATTCAAAGAGATGGAAAGCAAGGACCTACAGCCTAGATTACTCTATCCAGCAAAGCTATCATTTAGAATGGAAGGGCAGATAAAGTGCTTCCCAGACTTATCAAGTTAAAGGAATTCATTATCACCAAGCCCTTATTAAATGAAATGTTAAAGGGACTAATCAAGAAAAAGAAGGTGATCAAAAATATGAACAGTAAAATGAAAACAAACTCACAACTATCAACAACTGAACCTAAAAACAAAAACAAAAACAAACTAAGCCAACTAGAATAGGAACAGAATCACAGAAATGGAGGTCACATGAAGTGTTATCAGCAGGGAGGAGGAGGGTGGAGAATGGGGAAAAACTTACAGGGAATAAGAAGTATAAATGGTAGGCACAAAATAGACAGGGGGAGGTTAAGAATAGTATAGGAAAGGGAGAAGCCAAAGAACTTATATTTACGACCCATGGACATGAAAACTAAGTGGGGGAGTGCTGGTGGAGGGGGTGGTGCAGGGCAGAAGGGAATAAAGGGGAGAAAAAAATAGAAAAAAAAAGAAATAGGAAAAAAATTATGATGTGTCTTGGTATGGGCCTTTTTCGGTTCATTTTGTTTGGGACTCTGTGTACTTCCTGGACATATATGTCTATTTCCTTTGCCAGGTTGTGAAATTTTTCCATCATTATTTCTTCAAATATGTTTTCAATCCCTTGCTCTCTCTCTTCTCCTTCTTGTGCCCCTATGATATGAATGTTGGTACCCTTGATTTTGCCCCAGACGTCCCTTAAATTATACTCATTCTTCCTAATTTTTTTTCTCTTTCCTGCTCTGAATGGGTGTTTTCTGCTTCCTTATCTTCCAAATTACCGATCTGATCCTCCACTTCATCTAATCTCCTGCTGATTCCCTCTAATTTAGTCATTTCACTTATTGTATTCTTCATTTCTGACTGGTTCTTTTTAATGGTTTATATCTCCATTTTTATGTTTCCTATCTCTTTGTTGAAGTTCTTACTGAGTTCATGAGTATCCTTTTAACCAGTGTTTTGAACTCTGCATCTGGTAGATTGCTTGTCTTCATTTTATTTAGTTCTTTTTCTGGAATTTTGTTGTGTTCTTTATTTTGGGCCATGTTTCTTTGTCTCGTAATTTTGGCAGTCTCCCTGTGTTTGTTTCTATGTATTAGGTAGAGCTGCTACATCTCCCAGTCTTGGTAGAGTAGCCTTATATACTAGGTGTCCTGTGGGGCCCAGTGGTATGGTCTCCCTGGTCACCTGAGCCAGGTGTTCCAGGTGTGTTCCCTGTGTGGGTCGTGTGTGCCTTCCTGTTGTAGAGCCTTGATTGCTGTTGGCACATCAATGAGAGGAATCGACCCTCAAGATGATTAGGACTGGCCATGACTATATCAGAGGAGTTGTTGTGCAAGGACTGGCCCTACACAGCAGGACTGGCTTTAGCAGGGCTCTGGTGCCTGCCAAGTCTGCCCTTTAGTTGTGTCATTTGTGGAAATGGTTAATTTGTGCTCTGGTGTGGTCTGAAGCTGGCCACCAGGTGTGCTGATTCTAGGACCTCTTAAGAGAGGATCTGATGCTGGTCAAGGTCAGCACTGTTTGTGCCTCTCCCAGAGCCACTTGATATGAGCTACAAACTGAGCTGCAGATGGTTGCCACTTTTACCAAGTTTGGAGGTGTCTGGGAGAGCCAGCCTGCAAGATGAGACCGGCTGTCACTGGTGCCAGGCTTGGGGCTGCTTAGCAGGAGCTATGGGGCATGCCGAGACCAAGTGTTCCTTTTTTAAAAAATCCTCACCTGAGCATATGTTTACTGATTTTAGAGAGGAAGGGAGAGGGGAGCGAGGGGGGAAAGAGCTAGAAAGAAACACAGATGTGAGAAACATCAATCAGTTGCCTTCCATACATTCACCGACCAGGGATTGAACCTGCATCCTAAGTGTATGCCCTCAACGAGGAATGAACCCACACCCTCTTGGTGTATAGGATGATGCTCCCACAAACTGAGCCACCCAGCCAGGGCCCCATGATCCTTGTTTTTGATTTGTGAACCTTTGAGAGATTTTAGGGAAGTCCACAACATGTGGCCATTTGTGTGGAAAAGCCACTGGAAGCAACTTGGGTGGGTCTGCAAGTTGGATGGGGTGGGATCTCAGTGAGTCACCACTGTGGTGAGAAGGGTGTTAGTTAGGTTGGTAGACACCCAGATATGGTGTCCGCCTGCCTATGCAGGCTGGGTGAGGAGAGAGAGACACAAAGGAATGATGGCTTCTGCCAGCACTTCTGTTTGAGAGAAAGCTGCTCCTCCAGCCCTAACTCTGAAGCCAGAAAACTGCTTTGTATGTCCGTGGCACCTTTGGAGCTACTACCGCAGTGCTAGAACTCAGAGCCGGTGAATCCTTCAGGGGGTAAATCCATGCATGGGCCTTTTAAAAGGAATGCCTGGGGCTCCAGGTGCCCTCTGTTTCGGTCGCAATCTCTGCTGGTTATCACAGCCAGAAATTATGGAACCCTGGGCTGGGGAAGACTAGTGTGGGGCTGGGGCCCCTCACTCCTCAGAGGAGACCTCCACACCTGAGATATCCTTCCTAATTTTTAAAGGTTACATGTCGATGTGAGACCATCTCATTCCACATCTCCACCCATCCTACCAGTCTCAAGTAGCATCTTCTGTATATCCTTAGTTATAGGAATTCCATTCAGCTCGACGTCAGGCAGTTCTCAATGATGGTTGTTCTTTAATTTAGTTGCAATTTTGATGTGGTTGTGAAAGGAGGTGAACGCAGCATTTACCTACTCTGCCATCTTGACCAGGACCTCAAAGTCCCAAAGTCACTTCTGCCAAATTCCAATGCCACTTCCAGTTCAATTTGTCTTTCACTTGAATCTGCATCATTTCTCTGATTTAAATGGCTGAGGGATACCCTGGTGGTCCTGTCAGATCTCATGTTTGGATTCTTTCTTACCATATAAATAGACACAGGCCTCTAAGCAAGTCTCTGTTTTGGTTTTTCTCTTTTTGAATATTCCACACACAGTGGCTTCTTTTCAAATCCTATAGTTTTTGTTTATCAGGATAAATTGACTTTAGGCCAAAAGTTTCAAGAGCCTTTGATGATTTAGGCTGACTATTGGTAAAAGAGGTTCAGAGTAGAGTGAATTAGTAGAGTTTTTCAAGACATACATCAAAAAGAGTACAAGTGGGGTTCAGGCCTGCTGATAGACCAGGTATTCCATCTAATCCCACCTTTATATACATCACCAGCAGAGGCTTATTAAAGAACACACACACACACACAGTGTTCAACTCATTAGGGTCTCTACTGGATTCTCAGACTTTCCAGCAGCACTAGAGGAGGCAAACTAACTCTCGCTGCTAAGGGCATCCCAGTAGCAGGGGGTTTCTTAGGCATTTTGCCTTGTTAAGCAGATCAACAGCACGCTGCAACGAGTGATAAAGACCTGAGAAGAGGGTTGCCAGGTAAATTATAGGATGCGATATTTGAAATATACAAATAGTTTTAAATCACCTATTAATTGGGAGGAAGTAGAAGAGGGTATGGGGGGATAAATGCTGATGGAAGGAGACTTGACTTGGGGTGGTGAACACACAATACAATATACAGATGATATATTATAGAATTGTACACCTGAAACCTACATAATTTTATTCACCAATGTCACCCCAATAGATTCAATTAGAAAGAACAAATTTTTAAAAATAAAATTACCTGTTATTCACCTGGAATTCAAATTTAACTAGGCTTCCGTATTTTTATTCAGTAAACCTGTAAACTTAGCAAATTTTGCAATTTCCTACTCAGGAGCCCCATAAGAACAATGTCACTCTAAATTGCCCTTTGATAATGGTTTAAGAAATCAGGGTCTCCAAAGCTTAAATGTAATTTTTTTCAAATTGTATAATGAGGGCCAAACTCTCCAGTCCTCACCCAAACAACCCCAAACCTGCAATAAGTACACATAATAAGCTAGTTTTCCCATGTTGGGAGCTACTGGCTACTTCGTGGCTCCAACTCTCGCTTGCTCTGGGTACCCTGTCCACTGTTCCCACATAAAATGAACTCTTCCCAGCTGAGCTCTACCTGCAAGTTTCTGAGGAATGTGTAGAATATCTCTACAAGTGACTAGGTAGTGGGTGATGGTCACTTAGTGATCCTTGAGAATGTTCTCTGATTGGTACACACAGAATCAGCAGAGTTAAAAAGGAGGAGGAAGGGGCCTACTGTGCAGCCTGCCCCCTGTGACTTCTAAACCCATCTATTCAGATCCCTGCAGCCTTCAAGTCGCCATCCTAGCTCCAGTGGCTCTGAGGGTAGAGGCTATTATTTTGCTCACATAGACAGACTGAGAGATATATTAAAATAAAATAAATTTAAGAGAAAATTTTATAAATACTCAGAAAAGCAGCATCTTGCACGAAGACATATTCACATTCCACAAGCAGAAGCCCATATATGGCACTTCCCAGAATGCCTTGAGTACTATTAGACTATTTTTCATTTACTAGCCTCCAGGCATCATTACATAAACTATATTGGGAATGATGCTGGCTACCATAGCAGCTTGGAAGATTTATAGGAAACGCTCAAATTGAAAGTTGTTCCTCCCAACACCACTGTGGCCCACAGAGCACACAGGAAGCAGACAGGTAAAGCGGTGGCCAGGCCGATTTCACTGCCACCTCCTGAAAGTGACTACATCTGAAAGGGACCTCAGGCTTTGGGACTCTGGTTCTACAGTTATCAGCTGTCTATAAATTAAGCTTTCATGAGAAATCCTGTCTGGTTATGGCTTCCCAAAGGATCTAAGCCTGGAGTGTCTCACCGTGTATTCATTTAATCAACAAACATTTAATGAATTTCTACTGCATATCAGCACAGCTGATACGGCAATGGAAAAACTGATGTAATCAAAAAACTCATGGAGATGAGGGTCCAATGGGAGATACAAACAAGGAAATGAGCAATTACAATGTATAATGTGGAAGTGCAAGCACTGTAGGAACATGAAGGAGAGCACCTCACCCATTCCATGATGGACTGGAAAGGGACCCTGTGAAATCATAGGAAAACATATATTGATCTCTGCCCCCATTTCCTGACACAGAACTGCTAAAACTTTTGTAATTCCCTAAGTGATAAGAACACCAGAGCATCTTTTGTTCAAATATTTGGTCCTTTCACCCTGGTTCCAAACCTGGAGCTCCTACGTTCCTTGGAACTTCCTGGGTGATAGGAATATGTGTTGTGCTAATGATGTGACTCTTGGTGGGCACTGGCATAGCTTTCAGATGGGCGCTGGTCACCATAAAGACCAAGCCATGATTAGAATTTTGGAACTTTCAGGCTCCTCCTTGCCCCGAACCGCTGGGAAGGGTGGAGGGGCTAGAGATTTAATTAATAATTAATCATGCCTACATAATGAAGCTTCTATAAAAATCCCAAAAGTACAGGGTTTGGTGAGCTTCCAAGTTGGTGAATGCATCTGTATACAGAAAGGGTGTTGGATCCCAATTCCAGGAGGACAGTAGCTCCTGTGCTCAGGACCCTCCCATTTCTTGCCCTATGTATGTCTTTATCAGACTACTCATCTGTATCATTTACCGTATCACTCATTATATGATAAACCAATAAACATAAACATTTCCCTGAGTTCTCTGATCTATTTCAGCAAATGGACAAACCTAAGGAGAAGATAATGGGAACCTCCAATTTACAGCTAGTCAGTGAGATGCATGAGTGACAACCTGGACTTTTGAATGGTACAAGAGGTGAAGGGACAGTCTTATGGGACTGAACCCTAAGTCAGTGGGGTCTGCAATGAGTCTGGTTAGAGTGAGAATTAAATAGTAGCATATCCAGCTGATGTCAGAGAATTGCTTTGTTTGGAAAACTCATACATCTGATGCCAGAAGTACTCTGAATGCTGCCCATAGAACATTTTCCAGGATAAAACACATGTTAGGCCACAAAACAAGTCTCAATAAATTTAATGAGACTAAAATCATATAAAGCATCTTCTCCAACCACAATGGTATGAAACTAGAAATCAACTACAAGACAACTGAAAAGCATACCAACACATGAGGACTAAGTAACATGTTACTAAAGGATAAATGGGTTAAGAATAAGATCAAAGAAGAACCCAAAAGATATATTTTGAGACAAATGAAAATGAAAACACAACGACCTAATATCTATGGGACACAGCGAAAGCGGCCTTAAGAAGGGATTCATAGCTATACGGGCCTATTCAAGAAACAAGAAAAAAATCTCAAATAAACAATCTAACCTTATACCTAAAGGAACTAGAAAAAGAACAACAAATAATGCCTAAAGTGAGTAGAAGGAAGGAAATAATAAAGATCAGAATGAAAATAAATAAAATAGAATCTAAACAAACAATACAAAAATCAATGAAACCAAGACATGGTTCTTTGAAAAGGTAAACAAGATTGATAAACCTTTAACTAGACTCATGAACAGAGACAGGACCCAAAAAAATAAAATCAGAAATGAAAGATGATAAGTGATAACTGATACCACAGAAATACTAAGGATTATAAGAAAATATTCCAAAAAACTATATGCCAATAAATTGGACAATCCGGAAGAAATGGATAAATTCCTAGAAACATAAATCTTCCAAGACCGAAGCAAGAAGAAACAAAAAATATGAACAGACTGATTACTACCAATGAAATCAAATTGGTAATTAAAAAACTACCAACAAACAAAAGTCCTGGACTGGATGGTTGCACAGCTGAATGTCACCAAACATTCAAAGAAGAACACCTATCTTCATCAAACTATTCCAAAAACTTCAAGAAAAGAGAAAACTTCCAAACTCATTTTAGGAGGCCAGCATTATCCTGATTTCAAAACCAGATGAAGACATTACAAGGAAAGAATACTATAGGCGAATATCCCTGATGAACATAGATGCTAAAATCCTCAACAAAATATTAGCAAACTGAAATCAGCAATGCATTAAAAAGATCACACACAATGATCAGTTGGGATTTATCCCTGGAAGGTAAGGCTTTTTAAATATCCACAAATTGATGAGTGTGATACACCACACAAACAATGAAGGATAAAAATTATATGATCACATCAATAGATGCAGAAAAAAGATTTGCTAAAATCCAGCACCCAGTTATGATAAAAACTCTCAGCAAAGTGAGAATAGGGAGAACATATTTCAGCATAATGAAAGCCATGTATGACAAACTCACTGCCCAAATCATACTCAATGGGGAAAAACCAAAAGCATTTCCCTTAAAATCAGGAACAAGGCAGAGATGTCCGTTATTCACCTCTCTTATTCAACATAGTACTGGAAGTCCTAGCCTCAGCAAGCAGACAAGAAGAAGAAATAAATGGCATCCAAATTGAAAATAAAGAAGTAAAACTGTCATTGTTTGCAGGTAACATGATATCATATAGAGGGAACCCTAAAGATTCAATCAAAAAGAAATACTACAACTGATAGATGAATTCAGTAAAATAGCAGGATAAAAAAATATTCATAAAGTGGTTGCATTTTTATACACTAATAATGAACTATCACAAAAGAAAACTAAGAAAACAATCCCATTTACAAATGCATCCAAAAAAAAGTATCTAGGAGGTAAAATACCTGTATTTAGAAAATTATAAAACATTGAAGAAAAAAATTGTAGAAGATACAAATAAATAGAAGCATATACTGTGTTCATAGATATAAAGTATTAATATCATTAAAATGTCCATACCACCCAAAGCAATCTATAGATTTAATGCAATTCCTATCAAAATACCAATGGTGTTTTTCACAGAACTAAAACAAATAATCCAAAAATTTATATGGAATCACAAAAGATTCGAAATACCTATAGCAATCTTGAAAAAGTGAAGGTATTAAAAAATACAAATTGGTATTTACAAAGTCATCATGGGAGGGAAAGTATAATACAGGGATTATAGTGAATAATATTGTAATAACAATGGTGCCAGGTAGGTACTGGAAATTTGGGGGAAATCACTTTGTAATGTATGATTGTGTAACCACTATGCTGTATGCCTAAAACTAATATAAAGTAATACTGAATGTCAACTGCAACTGAAAAATAAAATTTATAAATAAATAAAACAAGCTCCCCAATGTTCCTGAAGCTGCCAGTCTGGGATCCACTTTAGAGAGCAAGGCTATTCCTGACTTAGTGAGTACTATTCCATTGCCCTGACTCTTCATAACTTGTGAGGCACTGAACAAATATGAAGGTAACTTGTACTTTTACTTGATAAATCAGGCAATCCTATATAGAATGAATGAATAAACAAATTAACTTCCTGCACGAGAAAGGTAAGGTGGTTTCATGCCTTTAAGAACAACAACAAAAGTAAAATTACACAGGCCGAGATAGAGAATTACGGTTTCCTCAAGTTTCCTGCAGCTGTTTGTCGGTCATTGGACACATAAAATATCTTATGGACCTTTCACCACTGAAGGAAAATTGTTTCTGGTTGAGAAGTTAGGTATTACCATAGATATTAATACATCTTCACAGTTCAGCTCAATTGCCATGTTGTTTATCATACCATTTTTCAACTTGGTATACCAGTAAAGCTATTTCTTCATTTTATAGGGTAAGGAACTAAGGCTGGCCAGAGAGGTGATTCAACTTGCTAAGAGTCACATGGTTAGTTAGTAGCAAAACTGTAACAGAACCAGGCTATGATCCTGATGCTCTTTCCACAAGAATTTGTTGAAACAGTATCTGAACAGGGGAAAGATTTTAGAGTTGATTGGTCTCAAGTGGTCCCCATATCCTGCTTTGGGGAGCTTGTTGGAGGTTCCCCTAAGTGGAAACAAACATTGTTTGGAACTGGAGAAGAAATTTTCCAGACCCTTGGTTACTCAAACAGACATCTTTTTAAGCATGGATTACCCATTTGTTTATTCACCAAATTTTTGTTGAGCCCTGTGCTAGGTGGAGATAGATATAATAAACCACAGTTCCTGCCTTTGGAGAGGGTAGACTCCAGTAAGGAGAGACAGACATGTGAACAAATATGTGCAATAAACTTCTGTAGGTACAGAGGGAGCATAAGAGAAGGGATGAAAGGCTTCAAAAAGGGGTTCATTAACCAGGAAGGAAAGCTGGTCAGGTCAGGTTAAGCACTGAATATGAGGCAGAAACAAGTGTAGTGTGGTCAGAGTTCAGTGGAAAGAGAAGGGAAGTTATTTCAGTAGGCTCCAGAGTTCATGGAAGGCTTTTTGGAGAGGCAAGTCAAAAACTGAGCCTTGATGCCAGGTGGGTACTAGAATTACTGGCGGGGGTCATTATAAAAATTATATAATTGTCTAACCACTATTCTGTACATGTGAAACTAATATAAAATATTGAATGCCAACTTTAATTGAAAAATAAAATGTTTAAATACAGCAAAAAAGAACTAAACTTTGAAGAAAGTGTAAGCATTATGTAACTACAGAGGATGCTCCAGACTGGAACAGAATGAGCAAAGGCATTGATATAAGAAGGTACATTGTATATTTGGAGGGTATCCCTTTGCATATCAAGTTTAAACCTTTTTAAATCACCCTTCACTTTTTGCTTCTCCAAAATAGTTTCCTTTCGCTTTCCTGATCAATGAGTCACCCTCCAATCTCAGTCTTCACTCTCACTGTACTGTTGGTAGTCTACAAGGCCACCATGTGCAGTTGTCCATATTGTTCACTGCACAAAGATACCCAGACATGAAAGCAAATGGGGAATAAAATATAAAATGTGCTGCACTCAGAAAGCAGTGCTTTCTTTTCCTAATATGATACACTGTGTGTTTGCCAAGCCATGTACCCAAAAAGGATGATGGCATTTTTCATCAATAGTTGAGTAAAGAAAAAGGTGGAGTGTGTGTGTATATACACATGCACACACACACAATGGAATATTCCTCAATTATAGAAAAGAATGAAATTTTACCATTTCCAACAGCATGGATGGACCTAGAGGGTATTATGCTAAGTGAAATAAGTCAGACAAAGACAAATACCATATGTGGAATCGAAGGAACAAAATAAACTAACAAACAAAATTGGAAGAGACTCATAGATACAGAGAACAAACTGATGTTTGCCAGATTGGAGGGGGTTAGGGGGTGGGGTGAAAAAGGTGAAGGGATTAAGAAATACAAATTGCCAGTTACAAAACAGTCACGGGAATATAAAGTACAGCATAGGAAATACAGTGAATAATATTGTAATAATGATGTATGGTGCCAGGAGAGTACAGGAAATATAGGGGGAACTATTTTGTGAAGTATATGATTGCCTAACCACTATGCAATACACCTGAAATTAATACAAAATAATATTGAACATAAAATGTAAACAAAAAATAAAATTTTAAAAAAGATTACTAAATTTCAAAAACAAAAGGGGAGCACTTTTTCTAGTTCACACAAAGGTATCCTTGCAATGGCCAAGATACTAGACCAGCCCTATATCAAACTGTAAGGCAAATAAGATTTTGCCCTTTTAGCTTCAAATCTTTATAGCAGGTGACCCAAAATGGTGGAGGAGTAAGTGGAAGCTACACTAACCTCCTCCCAGGACCAACCTGGAATTACAACTAAATTTTAGAGAAATCATCCTGAATAACCAACTGACACTAGCTGGAAAGAAGTCTTATAAGCAAGCACAAACAGAAGGAACCACTTCAACACAATGAGACTGGTAGGGACTGTGGAAGAGGCATGAGAGGGCTGGCTGGGCCCCTATGGATGGTAGATGAAGTTACAGAGGGATATATTTCAGCGGCAGAGGGGATCCCCCAGAGAAATGTGGGGTCTAAACCCCAAGCTGGGCTCCCCAGCCTACAGCACCAGAGCCAGGGGGAAAAAACGCAGAATAACACCCAGCTGTGAAAAGCAGCAGGATTTCTGACTTCCACGGAGAGACAGCTAAAGGTGCAGACAGCCTCTTAAAAGGTCAACACACAAAATTTTGTTTGCAGCCACCTACCCTGGGCTACAGCAGAGGCAGGGTAGAGTAGACTTGATACTCTTGAGGAGAGTGTAGGGTTGGTGGCTATGGGAAGGGAACTGAAGAAACAGCACCAGGATTCCTGTGCTGAGTCATTCCCCATACTACAGAGGCCTCAGGTAGAGCAATCCCATCCATGTGGGATCAGCCTGAGGGGAAGCAATAGTCCCACCCTGTGGAGCTTAAGCTGGGCTGCTGATTATGGCTTGATTATTTTAACAACTTAACAACAAAAGCAGAAAATACAAAGAAGCAGCCAAAACAGGAAGATAAAGAAACAGACCCCAAATGAAGTAACAAAGGAATTCTCCAGAAGAGCAAAATGAAATTTAGGCAAGCAATTTATCAGATAGAGAGTTTAGAGAAATGATTATAAGGATATTCAATAGCATGAAAAAAAGACACAGAAACCACAAAAAAGGACCAGTTAGAAATAAAGAATATAATATCTGAAATAAATAATACACTGGATGGAATAAATAGTAGGTTAGATGAACCACAGGATCACATCAGTAATTTGGAAGACAACATAGGAAAAAACACCCAGGCAGAGCAGCAAAAATAAAAAAGAATTAAAAATAATGGGGAGAGCTTAAGAAAAATTTTGGATCGTGTGAAACATAACCACATCTGCATGATGGGGATACCAGAAGGAGAACATAGCAAGGAAGGGATTGAGAACCTATCTGAAGAAATAATGACTGAAAATTTCCCTAATCTGGTGAAGGAAAAAGACACAAAAGTCCAGAAACCTCAGAGAGCCCCAAACAAGTTGGACCCAAAGAGGCCTACACCAAGACACATCATAATGAAAATGACAATGCTTAAAGGCAAGGAGAGAATCCTAAAAGCCACAAGAGAACAGTTAACTACAAGGGAGCACCAACAGGACTGTCATCTCATATCTCAACAGAAAGATTTCAGACCAGAAGGGTGTGGCATGAAATATTCAAGGTGATGAAAAACAAATACCTACAACCAAGGCTACTTTCCTCAGCAAGGCTATCATTTTAAATTGAAGGGGAAATAAGGAGATTCCCCGACAAGAAAAAGCTAAAGGAGTTTGTTAACACCAAACCAATACTGCTTGCTTTAAGAAGAATAAAAAGAGAAAGAAAAAAACCAGAGGAAAATCATCTAACAATAAAATGGCACTAAATACGTATGTATCAACAATCATCTTAACTGTAAATGGCTTAAATGCTCCAATCATAAGACATAGGATAGCTGAACGGATAAGAAAACAAGACCCACATACATGCTGCCTCAAAAAGACCCATTTCAGATTGAAAGTTACACACAGACTAAAAGTAAAGGGATGGTAATATATATTTTATGCAAATGGAAACAGAAAAAAAGCTGAGGTGGCAGTACTTATATCCCACAAAATAGACTTTAAACCCAAGGCTACAGTATGAAACAAAGAAGGACACTACACAATGATAAAGGGAACAACCCAACAAGAGGATATAACCCTAGTAAACATTTACACATCCAACATCAGAGCACCTAAATATGTGAAGCAAATCTTGATGGATATAAAGGGAGAGATGTATAGAAATACAGTCATAGTCAGTGATTTTAACACCACATGGACTTCAGTGAATAGATCTTTCAGACATAAAATCAATAAGGAGACAGAGGCCTTAAATGACACACTAGATCAAAAGGATATAATTGATATCTACAGAGAATTTCATCCCAAAGCAGCAAACATACATACTTTTGAACTGTACACTGAAGTTTCTCAAGGATAGACTACATGTTAGGACAAAAACAAGTTTCAATGAATTTAAGAAGACTGAAATCATATCAAATATCTTCTCTGACCACAATGTTGAGACTAGAAATCAGTCACAAGAAGAACACTGAAAAACATGCAAAGACATGGAAGCTAAATATATTAAACAATGAATGGGTCAACAATGAGATCAAGGAACAAATCGGAAGATACCTTGAAACAAATGAAAAGGAGGACACAACAATCCAAAGTCTGTGGGACACAGGGAAAGCAGTCGTAAGAGGGAAATTCATAGCATTACAGGCCTATCTCAAAAAACAAGAAAAGGCTCAAATAAACAACCTAACTTCATACTTAAAGGAACTTGAAAAAGAACAACAAACAAAGCCCAGAGAAGAAGGAGGGAAATAATAAAAATCAGAGCAGAAGTAAACGAAACAGAGTAAAAAAAAATGATACAAAAAAATCAATGAATCTATGAGCTGGTTCTTTGAAAAGGTACACAAGATCAACAAACCTTTAACCAGACTCAACAAGAAAAAAAGAGAAAAGACCCAAATAAATAAAATCAGAAGTTTAAGGGGAAAAATAAGAACTGACTCCAAAGAAATACAAAGGAGTGTAAGAAAATATTATGAACAATATATGCCAACAAACTTGACAACCTGGACAAAATGGACAAATTCCTAGAAACATACAATCTTCCAAAAATAAATCAGGAAGAACGAGAGAATCTGAATAGACAGATTATACCTAATGAAATTGAACTAGTAATCAAAAAACGCCCTCCTCAAACGCCCTGTGTGGTCCGTATAGCTCCACAGATGAGTTTGCCAAATATTCTGAGAAGAACTAACACCTCTCATTCTCAAACTATTTTATAAAAGTCAAGAGGAGGGAAGGCTCCCAAATTCATTTTACAAGGCCAGCATTATCCTAATTCCAAAACCAGATAAAGACCCTACAAAGAAAGAAAATTATAGGCCAATATCCCTGATGAACATGTATGCTAAAATCCTCAAGAAACTATTAGCAAACCAAATACAGCAATGCATCAACAAGATCATATACCATGATCAAGTGGAATTTATTCTGGGAATGCAAGGTTGATACGATATTCACAAATCAATAAATGTGATTTACCACATAAACACAATGAAGGATAAAACCAGATGATCATATGAATAGATGCAGAAAAAGCATTCTATAAAATACAGCCCCCATTTATGATGAAAACTCTCTGCAGAATGGGAATCTGAGGACCATACTTCAACATAATAAAGGACATATATGAAACACCTATAGCTAACATTATACTCGAGGGGCTAAAACTAAAATTGTATCCCTTAAGATCAAGAAAAAGACAGGGATGTCTGCTTTCATCACTCCAATTCAACATAATACTGGAAATCCTAGCCAAAGCTATCAGACAAGAAGATGAAATAAAAGGGAACCAAATTAGAAAGGAGGAACTAAAACTGTCATTATTCACAGATGACATGGTATTCTACATAGAAAATCCTAAAGGCTCCACCAAAAAACCTCGACCTAATAATTGAATTTAGGAAAGCAACAGGATACAAAGTCAATACTCAAAATCAATTACATTTTTATACACTAATAATGAACTAAGAAAATCCCATTTACTATAACAACAACAACAACAACAACAACAACAATGGTGCCTAGGAATAAACTTAACCAAGGAGGTAAAAAACCTGTACTTGGTAAACTATAAGACACTGAAGAAAGTAATTGAGGAAGATACAAATAATTGGAAACATTTACTGTGTTCACGGACTGGAAGAATTAACATCATTAAAGTGTCCATACTACCCAAAGAAATCTATACATTCAATGCAATTCCTATTAAAATACCAATGGCTTATTTCACAGATCTAGAACCAATATTCCAAAATTTTATATGGAATCACAAAAGGCCCCAAATAGCCTCAGCAATCTTGAGAAAGAAGAATAAAGTTGGCAGTATCACAATACCTTATATCAAACTATGGTGTGAGGCCACTGTAATCAAAACAGCCTGGTACTGGCATAAGGACGGGCATATAGATCAATGGAGCAGAAAAGAGAGCCTATAACCCACACCTTTATGGTCAATTAATATTTCACAAAGGAGGCAAAAGCATATAATGGAGCAAAGATAATCTCCTCAACAAATGGTACTGGGAAAACTAGACTGATACATGCAAAAAAGTGAAACTAGACCACCAACTTACACCATACACAAGATAAACTCAAAATGGATAAAAGACTTAAATGTAAATCACAAAATCATAAAAATCCTAGAAGAAAACATAGTCGGTAAAATCTCGGATATCTCACATAGCAATATTTTTGCCGATACATCTCCTAGGGCAAGGGAAACAAAGGGAAAAAATAAGCAGATGGGACTACATCAACTTAAAAAGCTTCAGCACAACTAAAGAAACCATCAGCAAAATGAAAATGGAACTCACTGTATGGGAAAGCATATTTCCCAATGATACATCTGATAAGGGGCTAATTTCCAAAATACATAAAAAACTTATACAACTCAACACCATGAAGACAAACAATCAAATTAAAAAATGGGCAAAGGACCTGAATAGACACTTCTCTAAAGAGGACATACAGATGACCAGTAGGCATATGAAAAGATAGTCAACATCACTAATCATCAAAGAAATTCAAATTAAAACCACAATGAGATACCACTTCACACTGGTCAGAATGGCTATCATCAATAAATCAACAAACAGCAAGTGTCGGTGAGGACATGGGGAAAGGACAGCCCTTTTGCACTGCTGGGGGGAATGCAGATTGGAGCGACCACTTTGGAAAACAGTACAGAATTTCATCAAAAATTAAAAAAGGAACTCTCTTTTGACTCAGCAATTCTATTTGTGGGACTATGTCCTAAGAATCCTGAAGCACAAAATCAAAAGAATATATGCACCACTACGTTCATAGCAGCATTTTTTACAATAGCTAAGATCCAGAAACACTCTAAGTGCCCATCAGTAGATGAGTGGTTAAAGAAGCCATGGTACATTTACACAACGGAATACTATGCAACAGAAAGAAAGGAGGAGTTCCTACCATTCTCAACAGCAT
>PVJD01008494.1:58044-72116 GCA_004026545.1 Mormoops blainvillei
TCATGGACAAAGTTCAGGGGGGTAGGGTCAAGGGTGGGGGAAGGGGGGATGGTGGGGGGGAATGGACAAATCTTACTTGAACAACACTAAAATTTTTTTTTAAAGAACTGAAAGGAAAAAATAAATAAAAATAAATAAACTCTTACCTTTTGGGACATCATGGATGCTAAGTGCAACAAGCCATTCAGTGAAAGACAAATACCATATGATCTCACTTATATGTGGAATCTAATGAACAAAATAGACTGGTGAACAAAGTAGAAACAGAGGCATGGATACATGGAACAGACTAACAGCTGTCAGAGGGGAGGGGGAACTGAATGAAAAAAAGGTGAAGGGATTAGCCAAAGAACACTTATGCATGGACATATATACCCATGGACAGAGACAATGATATGGGGATTGCATGAGAGAAGGGGGCTGGGTAGAGGTGGGCAATGGGGGAAGAGGTGGAAACAACTCTAATAGCATGAACAATAAAATATAATAAATAAAGAAATCTTGTGTGTACTCAGCTGACATACCTACCTATTATAGGGGCTAGCCTTGTGCCAACAAGTCCTGACTCCCTTGTCCTCTCACCTGCCCTATGCCACCAAGGACCACTCATTCTTTCCCACAACATACCTAGGGCTTTCAGACCTCCAGGGTTTTCCCTTCCTCATCAGGATTAAGGAATTACGCTGCTATAATATAAAGACTCAACAATACAATGCGTCGAAGAACAGTGAAGTTTCTCTCCTCATGACAGTCCAGGGTGCATAGGTGTGCTACATGGCTCCATTCAGCCATTTGTGGATTTGGGTTCATTCCATCCCATCACATTTCTCCACCTGCCTCTAAGGTGGCAGTCTCATCTACCCAGTTGTAGCTGTTCTCCCAGGAAACTCTATGTTTTCGCTCAGAGGCAGAGGAAGAAAGCATAGAGGAGCCTGTGTGTAAAGTTTAAAGGGTTAGACCTAGAATGAGTACACATCACTTCTGCTCACATTCCATTGATCACAGAGCAACATTTGACCAACAAGGCAAGGCTGGAAAATGTAATCCCCAGCTGGAAAGCCTGTCCCATATATAATTTGTTATTATGGATGATGCCATACCCTCTTTCCTATCAGGAAAAGGCATCTGTTTTTGTCACAATTTCCTACCCAGAACGGAAACTTAACAATCAACCAATTTAAATAGAATCCAAGATTAAAGTATGAATAGTTATGTTTAATGCATAGCATATATCTTTCTCTTATGCCTTGGTTTTCAAAATGTGGTCCATGGACTCTGGGTGGTCCAGGGCCACCTATTATCCCCAGAAACCTAGCAAGTAGCAGAGGAAAAGGCAATGAGGCTATTGCTTCACAAACCCTCTATATATATGAGATGTAAGGCTAATTATTTTTCACAGCAATCACATTACATTCTTATTAATCCTCGTGTTCTTAAACATTGGGCATGAACAATAACTGTATTTGTCTCTACAAATGTTCACTTATTAGGGTACCATTCATCTCTGTTAACATATCTCTGTTCCTTTCACATGTTATTGCTTATGTCAGTTAAATTTGTGTTCTGTTTTGTGACTATTGTGTACCATTATATTCCCCAAAGAAATCAACTACTCAAACATGGTTCACTGAAAAGGTGAAGAGATTAAATACAAATTGCCATTTATAAAAATAGCCATGGAATATAAAGCACAGTACATGGAATATAATTGGTAATGTTGTAGTAACTATGTATGGTGTCAGATAGGTACTAGATTTATTGGGGTGATCACTTTGTAAGTTATATAAATGTCTAATCTCTATGTTGTACACCTGAAATTAATATTAATATTAACTTTTATGCCAACTATAATTGATTTTTTTTAATTTTAAAGTGGTTCACTAACTATTGAAGAAGTAATAAAAATAGCAAATTAAAAGCTATAATTCTGTAAACACCATGAATATAAATAGTGAAAAGTACTTCTGTACAAATTCAGAATGTGAATGTGTATGTGCTGGGACAAATAAATATGTACATGTGACAATATCACAAAAGCAATCACAAGGATGAATATGAAGTAAGAAGATGAATATCTGAAAATCTGATTTCATTAGACCTGTCATCCATTTGACCCTACTCTCCAGCATGCTATTTGTAATAAAACATATCAAATTGTAGCACGAAGTCATCAAGGCTTTTAATAATTATTAAACACAGTATAGCAAACCCTGTGGTAAACCAATTGAATTTTTTGAGAGTAAGCATAAAGTGTTTCTTTGCTGTATGAAACTGATGAATACTGTGACTAAGGTGGAGAAGATACCAAAGCTGTAGTGGTATCTTTCAAAGTTGGCAAACCTCTTGGTGAAATAGGTACAAGTCACTTTATTGCCCAAAAGCTTGTAAAACCAGGCACAACATTAACGACAAATGACAAAGAAAGCAGAATGAGCTACTGGCAGAATTGCTGTAAGAAACAGCATCACTAGACATCAATAATATCTATGGCATACAATGTAAGAGGGCAATGACTAACACATGTGGACACCAGCAGACATTGTACTTGAGAGTCAGATGAAACCACTGATATGCAGATTCTTGGCAAAGGCGTGCTATAAATACAAGGGAGAGGGGTTCTATGACTTTTATTTTTAATTTTTGACCCTGAAATCCCATGCTTTACGAGAAAAGGGCTTTTTTAAATTAAACTTCTTATTTTGAGATAATTGTAGGTTTGCATGCAGTTGTATGAAATAATACAGAGAAACTAGGTACCATTTGCCCAGTTTCCCCAATAACAGTGTCTTGCAAAACTACAATACAATATCTCAACCAGGATATGGACACTGACACAATCAAGATTCAGATCATTTCCATCATCCCAAGGATTCCTCATGTTGTCCTTTTATAGCCACAGGCACTACCCCCAACTCTACCCCTGCCTTAGTCCTGGCAACCCCTAATCTGTCCTCCATTTGTATGATTTTGTCATTTCAAGGATATGTTTGGAATCATACACTATATAGCCTTTGGGTATTTTTTTTTCTAAATCAGTAAAATTCTTTATAGATCTTCCCAAGATGTGTGTATCAATAATTTGTTCCTTTTTAAGGGAACCCTAGTGCATTGTTGGTGGGAATGCAGACTGGTGCAGCCACTGTGGAAAACAGTTTGAAATTTCCTCAAGAAACTAAACACGGAACTGCCTTTTGACCCAGTGATTCCGCTGCTGGGATTATACCCTAAGAATCCTGAAACCCCAATTCAAAAGAACCTATGCACCCTTATGTTCATACCAGTGCTATTTATAATAGCCAAGTGCTGGAAACAGCCTAAGTGCCCATCAGTAAGTGAGTAGATCAAAAGACTGTGGTACATTTATACAAGGGAATACTACATGTCAGAAAGAAAGAAGGAACTCCTACCTTTTGCGACAACATGGATGGAACTGTAGACTATTATGCTAAGTGAAATAAGCCAGTCGGTGAAAGACAGATACCATATGATCTCACCTATAAGAGGAATCTAATGAACAAAATAAATAAACAAAATAGAACCACAGGCATGGAAACATGAAACAGACTGACAGTGACCAGAGGGGAGGGGAGAGGGGGTAAGGATGGAAAGAAGGGCAAGTGACTAGTTAAAGAGCATGTGTGCATGACCCATGGGCATGAACAACAGCATGGGAATTGATTATGGGATGTGGGATGGGAGGAGGAGGGCAAAGGGTAGGGGGGTTGGGAAAACTGTAATATAACAATTAAAAAATCTTTAAAAAAACAAGTTGTTGCTTTTTATTGCTGAGTAGTGTACCATAATAAGAGATCTGTCCAGAAGGTATCAAGCCATGTAGTATGATAAATAGAGACATTTATTGAACAAGATACAAGATACAAGAAACATTGTACATAGGACAATGACACTTCAGTCCCCTTCAAAGTGGGCACCTTGGGACCTCACACAGTTCTCCCATTCGCCATCAGCTGCCCCGTTGTATTTTTCTGAATCTCACTGGCAGTCTGAATCTCTTCCCTTTCAAAGGTGATTTTAGTCTGGGGAAAAGCCAGAAGTCGCAGGGAACCAAATCTGGGCTGTAGGGGGGCTGAGTCACCTGGGTGATTTGATATTTTGCCGAAAGACTCTGCACGAGATGTGATGTATGAGTGGGTGTGTTGTCATGATGAAGCTGCCAATCACCAGTTGTCCATGACTGTGGCCTTCTGAATCATCTGAATAGTTTCTGCGGAAGAATATTCAAGCTTAATGCAAAATTTGATGCAGATTTGTTGCTCTACTCGCTCAGTCCTTTTGAACGCCATGACCACACACTACACATGCTCACACAATGGCATCTACCGCCCCCACTGACTAGTACAGTGAAGTCATCATTGTTCACACATGTGCATTCCAGTCCACTCTCCTTGGCTGCCAGGTTACACTGATGTCACACAAACCATTCTCGTTATATTAACAATGGCTGGACTTTTCCATACAGACCTCGTATGTTCCACAGTTTATTAACCATCTCGTTTGTTGAAGAATATCTAGGTTGTTTGGGTTGTTTCTAGTTTGGGGCTATCTTGAGTAAAGCTACTGTGAACATTTGTGTAGAGGTTTCTCTATGAACATAAGTTTTCATTTTTCTGGGATAAATGTCCATGAGTGTAGTTTTATAAGAAACTGTCCAACTGTTTTTCCAAAATGGCTGTATCATTTCACATTTCCACCAGCAATGTAAGAATGACCCATTTTCTCCACATAAGAGGAAAGTTTTTTTTAATTTAGTTAACAAGTGGTTTCCGTGTGTCTCTGTGTGTGTGTGCACAAGTCACTAAGTAAATTAGAAAAGGGGCACAGGAATCAATCCTAAGGAGCATTAGCTATGGACACATTCCAGAAATATGTTACTATGCAAATAATGGAGGTTGCACCACATGCCAAGCCACTCACTGCTTGAATCACTGATAACAGTTATTGATCAGCGCTATGTCCCCTGATCATGTTGAAGAAAACCATAAAAATTATGACTATAATCATATTGTGGCCCCTAAAGTTATTTCTTCCCAGCATGTGTATAAAGAAACAAGCAGCAAATATCAAACTTCAATTTTCCACTCGATGCATGCCAGCTGTTAAGAGAAACCACTTTTATATATGTAATTGAAACAAGGGGGGGGGGGGAAAGGGCTTTATGACAATGATAATGCCACTAACGTCATTTCTCAGATTTTAAATTCCTTGCCTAAGAGGAGTTTCATAGCCAACTATTCAGAGTCTTGAAGACACTTCAGGTAATTACTTCGGTAATGAAATATTGCTATGTTAAATGTTAAAAATAAAATAATCAAGATTTCTTTAAAAGACCAAACTGTGGGGCAGTTTTATCACCAAGAATTTGACTGTGGCCCTCGCCAGGTTGCTCAGTTGGTTGGAGCATCATCTTGTACACCAAGCGGCTGCAGGTTTGATCCCAGTCAGGGCACATGCCTAGGCTGCAGGTCTGATCCCCAGTTGATGATTCTCTATCACATCAATGTTTCTCCTTCCCTCTCTCCCTCTCTCTCATCAATAAACATATCCTTAAGTGAGGATTTAAAAAAAAAGAATTTGACTGTGCCCCCAACATGTGATTTCTTCACTGTTCACAGAAATAAATAGACTACATATTGTTGGGTATATGTAAGTATCACATCCAAGTCTTTCGGTAAAACTTGCCACCACACTCTCTAGGACTGAATGCAAAGAGGAAGAGGTGATTAGGAATCCTAGGAATCCACACCCACCTATCTCCCAAGTTGAACTATTCAAACTTCCAGCTTTTGCATGTGATTTGTCCAAAGACTTTAGCATCTGATGTAGTGCTTCAAAGTGTCAGCAGGGACCTGTCATAATTTCTGGGCCCATATTTGCTCCAAACACCCAAAACTATATAATAAAGCCATTAAACACTTGAGGCAGTTCCCAATGACCTATGATTCTGAATTAGGATTAACTTTTTATTATGAAAATTTTTTTAATATTCCCAAAATTAGAAGGGATAGGATAATGAACCTCCGTGTACACTATTCAGATTCAATAATGTAAAGAACGCCTCCAGTGCCCTACGACACAACCCCTCATTCCACCTCTGATTTCAGCCAGAAGTGTGATGGACAGTTCTATGTGATCTCAGACTCCCATCACTCGTACAGCATCCCACCCTGAGATCAAGCTTCTCTCTTTCCACTTCTTCCCCAGTGCCTTCTCCAAAGTCAGTCCACATGAGAGCACAGCCTGGAAGTATGGGAGTGTTAATGCTTTGGGGGATAATCTTGAACCACTGATGGACAGGAACCAGTGGATGAGAGCTACAGCCTCTTATCCATAAGGGGGACAGTTCTAAGAGATACTCTGTATTCTTCTCAGGAAGTCTGACCAGAATCAATCACTTGTTGCCCAATGTAACAACCTCAAAATGCACTTTTGCATTGATTTTTCCACCTTCTCTAACTCCCTATTCTCTCACTCCTGATTCCTGGAACAATACCCTAGTTACACCTAGCTATACCAAATTTCTTGCCTCGGACTCTGTTTTGAGGTACCTAACTACAGACAAAAGATTATCAAATTTTACCACTCTTATTTTATCTATCCTCGAGTATTTTAAAGCATTTTAAAGTATTTTACAGCTTTGGGTACTTTTAAAAATTTAGTAGAAATAAGAAGGAACAAAATCAACTCAATATAGAAACTGATCTGTGATCAAGCTATGCATCACCAAGGTAGACCTATATGCCTTGCTGAAAAATTGCCCCTAAATACCATCCCTCTCCCTGATATGAGGTTATTAGTGAATATATTATTTTAAATAATTTCATGTGCTGGTGATTAAAAAAATGTGAAATAGCTTCTTCTCAATTTACTTCAATGGTGGTCTATGTGTGGACAGGGTGCCCATTACGTGGCTCTTGAAAATCAACTATGAGAAAGTGACCATCTGATAACTCCCCAGGGTAGTTCACAGGAGTTTGTGAACCCCATAAAAATGAACACTGATGTGTGAATACATGGGCATTTTTTGGAGGGAAATTTTTGGTCAGTAGCTTTCACTAGATTCTAAAGCAAGTCCTTGACCCAAAAAAGGGTTAAGAATTACTGATGAAGGAGTATCAGGCATTATGAACCTGAGTAGGGATGATTTTATTGTATACAGGGAGCCCTTCTGGAAGTCTTTAAACCATTCTGCATGGCTGATTATCATCTCCACCAAATTGCACAGGTAACCTCATTATGTGAAACTAACTAGAATTGATATGATTATAATGAAAGGATTTTCCTCCTTAAGGTCTAATTTATAAAGAAGAGATTTTTTTTCCCTCAAGGCCTAGTTTATAATAAAAGGTTTTTTTCCTCCTCAAGGCCTGGTTTTTGACATCTGGATTAGATGATCTGGTCCCAATTTTCTCCTCAAAGCTATCTCTCCTAGCCTCAAAGAACTTTTGGGGCTTTGCCAATCAACAGGAAAAGGACTTAGGTTACAGTACGTGCTCTTTCCAGGCTGGTCCTTCTCCTCCCAGATAGCTCTGTACCCTGAACTGGTGCACTTCCAGGAATGTGAGATCCAGGGCCAGCTGTCAATGAAGCAATTCCTTCCACCTGCATCTTGTCCAACCCCTAAATTACTAACTTAGAAAGGAAGTTGGAAATTTAAAGAGGCACACTTTCTCTAAAGAGCCGTAATTAGGTTTGGCATTTTGGTTTGTTTTTTTTCTTCTTTTCCTACTAACAAAGAACTATTTGTACATCATAAACAGAAGTAGAGGGAAAAATTACATCTTAAAATCACTTCCACTTAAAAACCAAGACAAAAACTGGTACAGGTGGCTTTTTAAAAAGAAGGGGGGGAAACTCCACATAAACCCTTTTCTTGAATAGGCTTCTAACTAGCCCTCGTGCAGCTGCAAGGACGCATTTAATGTTCCTGTGATTTATTGCTCTAAAGAGGATATTCTCAGCCATCATCTGCAGAAGAGAGCCTAACAGGATGTAGAATGGGAGACTAAGAACACATTGGAATGGGCGAAATTTACCATGTGGTTTACATTTTCTTTCTGATTGTACACTGAAAATATTTGTTTAAAATTTTTAGTTACCACAAATATCACAAGAGCATCATGGACAATTTGCAGCAAATCTGAACAAGAGACTGAGACCACTAGAAATGGGAGGAGCCCAAAATATCCTCCGTATTGAAAGGCAAAGCTTCCCAAAGCCACCCTCTGGCACAAAATGCCCTCCGTGACTTAAAGACTTTTAACTGCTCTGTTGTGTCTCTTGGCCAATTCACAACTGTTAGGTAGAATGAGCAGCTAACATTGATTGAACAATGTGACAAAGAATGTTCTGGGCCATTTACATGGGTTATTTCACTGAACCCTCAATGTATCATCCCCATTTTACAAATGAGGAGACTTCAGTTGAAAGAAATTAAGTCACTTTACCCAAGGTCACAGAGCCTGTGAAAGGACAGCCAGGATCTGATCCCTGGTTTCTATGATTCCAAGAGTAGTACTTTTAACCACTTGGTAGTTTTCACCTCTTTCTTTTCTTCTCAGGTCCCTCCCTCATCACAAATGCCAGGCCTTATACTAGCTCCTGGCTACCCAGGAGCCCCAGCTATAGCAGCCATCTGGCCTGCCCTCAGGGACAATGCCCCATGTATGATATTTACCATTTTATCCAAATATATCTAACCCCATGGAGCCCTGGGTTTCCCATCAAATCTTTCAGGAATATCATAGCAGTTTTTTTTAATTTCTGATTCTCTTTTTTGTCATCATATTTTAAAACTGAATTTACTGGGGTGACATTGGTTAATAAGATCATATAGTTTTCAAGTGTATATTTCTATGATACATGATCTGTGTATTGCATTCTGTGCCCACCGCTCAGTCAAATCTACTATCTTTAAAGTTTTTCTATTGCATACCCACATACACATACATCCTCTTATTCCACTAGTTCACATATATTCAGCACTTACCGTGTTAGACATCATATTACTTCATATGCATCTTCTTATTTGATTCTCCACAATAACCTTATGAAGTAACTACTATTATTACCCCAACTCCCATATCAGAAAACAGGCTTAGAAAAGTTCCATCATTCATTCGAGCAATCGGAGGAGCCAGGATTTGAATTCAGATGTGTTTGACTGGAAAGTCTCAACCCCTAAACCACTATAATCTGCTTACACTCTTCGTAACAGTAGTAAGTCATGTTGATAGTATATTCCTGTGATATAATGTGGTGAGAATGGCACTGCATTTCTGTGGCATTCCTCCAAAATCACATAACTCCAGTATAATCGTGAAGAAAAACATCAGACCAATATCAATGATGGGGCATTCTAAAAAATTCCCCAAATCTGTCAAGGCCATCAAACACAAGGAAGGAATCCAAGGGGCACCTGCAAAAGTGGTGAAGTAAGAACTTCAAAAGTCCATCTCTTCACAAGAGCAATGAATAAACTGGCAAGACCCATCGGAATAGCTTTTTCACAACTCTGGATAGTAAACAAAAGTTTCCAGAAAAAGGAATATGTTTAATCAAGAAAAAGCAGCTGTATCTTAATAAGAGTACTTTGTGGCATTTTAACTTACCCTGGACCAATTCCCTGCTGCCCAGCTCAGCGGAGGCCTTAAAAGACAATCACTAACACTCCTGGTACAAGTACCCAGTATCCAGCACCAGAAAGAGAACAGACCATATTCTCAAAGAACTGTGTCTGTTTGTTTTAACTTGCTTGGTGACTCCCTGAAAGACCAACAAAAAGGGCTTGCCTTTGTTGAGCCTATCTCAAAATTCTCCCAGGGCTGGTGGCAACTACTGACACGGTGATTGTCAAAACCATTTGCAGGCAAACATATTAGTCGTTGCCACCCGGACCAAGGGGTAACAGTTGGAACAAACAATAGACTAACCAAAAATCTTGGGAGGAAAGGCTGGGCAATGAGATGCTTGGGGAATAGGGGCTTAGAAGTCTTCCGCATATTCCTGGGAATGTAGAATGCCATACACGTGCCCAAGACTGGATGCATGCTCAGAAGAGAGCTGTGGACACCCTAAGCGCTATGGCAGCTGACAATTTATACTTTTTATTTCATCATTTAAAGAAAATTAAACAACATGGATTGTTTTATAACATGAGAAAACGCAGAAATGCATTTTCATATAGTATTCGGTACACATTTTGGCTACTTACAACCCCTATTTTCAGACTCACAACTGCACTCTTACCTTCCACCACATGGAGTTACCACTGGAAGACAAATACCAAAGCTGTGTCCTAGAATGAGTGCCAAAGTCACTTGTTCTCTGTTCCTTTTATATGGCATCCTGTTCTAGTTGAGTGGATTTAATATTTTACGACTCTAAGAACGTTACGTTCTCTTTGAAGCTTTCTTTAGTTTTTGAACTATCTCTTGTTCTTTTGATTTGCTTCCTTTCTGCTCATTTCACCCCTGTCTTGCATTTTGCGTGCCCTTTTCAAATAACTAGTGATCCTTGGTTGCTCTTTTAATTTAAAATTGAACTTGTAAATGCTGGATGGAATCTGTGTGTGGGAGCAGGTTTTGTCAACTGGTGGGCTGCATATTAGAACAAACATATACCCTTCTGGCATTTTTTTTCTAGGTTCCCCTAAATGTTAATATCACTGGGATGTTCGATTTCCCCAGAGAAAGCTTCTTTAATCAACTGCTTGTGGGAGTACTGAGTAAGCCTTATTGCTTGCGTTCTGATATTGGGCAGGGGCAGTGGACTGGGAGTATATCAATCCAGGAGCAGATTTTCACTTTTTTCACCTGTTTTTGGTCTCATGCGTTACTGCTCTATTCTGTGCCTAGTGTGCCAGGGCCCAGAGCTTCTCTGCTCCAGTTTGCTAAAGACTATGCTTCCTCTCTCCTGCTTGATGTGGCATCTTGACTGCACTGAATCGGGGTAAGAATTTGGAGGTCTAACTGTTCCATACGCAGACTTTTAAGTGATCCTTCCTTATTAAACACCAGAAACAAAATGCAGAAACTAAAAGAAAAAAACCAGTTGACTATTTTAAGGAAATTTTAAAGAAAATGTATTAAAATAAACTTTAGAATATAGCTTTAAAAAATGGTGATATTGAACACATTACTAGAGCCATTTCCTGTACTCACTGCCAGAGTTACATGGTTCCTCCAATTCCTGAGACTATCAGGAATTTTGAAGGGGAATTAGCTTACTTTTCATTGGCATCTCATTTTGTGAGCACATGGAATGAGACCGCATTCTCCATTCTGTAATCATTTACCAGTCTTGCATCTGCTTTTTCTCCCCATCCGTTCAGGTTAGGACTTACTGATGTAGCCTCCTTTCATCAAATATGGAGAAGAGAAAAATAAAATAAAATCAGTATACCAGTCTAGGATATATGATATCTGACTACTAGGTATACTAGAAATAGATAGCAGAAAAAAGAATAAAAGGAAACTATTGAAGAAGCAAGACAAGATTATTCCCCAGAACTGAAGGACATGAGTCTCCAATGACTGAGAAAATATCCCCAGTAAGGTTTACCATCAATAAATCTTGTAAAACCCAGAGATAAAGGTAAGTTATAATAAGCTTCCAAAGGGGAAATCATAACAGGACACATACAGAGATTAAGAATACTCACTGGAAATCAGAATCACATTCAATTCCTCAATAGCAACTCCGGAAGTTCTTTTTTCCCCAACCTGGAAATAGACACCCAGCCAAAGAACAAGAAGTTCTAGAGTAGAATAAAAACATTTTCAAATATTCAAATTCTCAAAGAATTTACTTCCAATGCATCTTTTCTTATGAAGCTTCTTGAGAGGAACACACAAAATACAGGAAACAGGTGACAGAAGAGATGCAGAGAGAAGTCCCCAAATGTGCATGAGACCAGAGCAGAACTGCTCAAAATGAGGAAATACAGGTGCCATATTATTTGCAGAAAAGTATTACAAGTAGCTGACTGAAAATTCCTTTCTTTATTTCTTTATTTTTCGTCATCGACACTATTACAGAAGTCCTCATTTCTCCCCCTTTGCCCACGTCCATCCAGCACCTGCCCCCTTCCCTCTGGCCATCACCACACTGTTGTCTGTGTCTATGGGTCATGCATATCTGTTCTTTGGCTAATCCCCTTCTCTTCTTTCATTCAGTCCCCACCCTCCCCTCTGACAGCTGTCAGTCTGTTCTACGTATCCATGCCTCTGTTTCTATTTTCTTCATCAGTTTATTCTGTTCATTAGATTCCACATAAGTGAAATCTCATGATATTTGTCTTTCTCTGACTGGCCTATTTCACTTATCATAATAAACGCCGGGTCCATCCATGCTGTTGCAAAAGTTAAAATTCCCTTTTTATGGCCATGTAGTATTTCATTATGTAAATGCACTACAGCTTTATGATTCACTCATCTACCGATGGGCACTTGGACTGTTTCCAGACCTTGGCTATTGTAAATAATGCTGCTATGAGCATAAGGGTACACGTATTCTTTCTGATTAGTGTTTTGGGACACCAAAAACAAAATGCAGAAATTTAAAAGAAAAAACCAGCTGACTATTTTAATGGAATTTTGAAGCAACTGTATTAAAATAAATTTTAGACTAGAGTTGAGAAAACATGGTGATATGAACATTTTACTAGAGCCACTCCCAGAGTTTTGGATGGGGCTGGTGCAAATATAGGACCCTAAAGTTCAAGCTTTATTAGTGTCAAGGTAAATCTTTGGCATAAGCACAGGCAGATTACTAAGGGTACCATCAAAGAAGCTCCTTTAAGTAGCTTCTGTGACAGTTCTATCTCATTGCCCTTATAGCCATACCATGTCTCTCTTAAAATGAGAAGTATGTTGCACACATGATTTTACCGAACATTTAATCTTTGCCAAGTACTGTTGTAGGCATTTTACGAACATTAATTAATTCTCACAGTAACTATGGAGGTAGGTACTGTTATTATCTCTGCCTTATAAATATGGGAAGTGATACTCAGAAAATAAAGCTATTGCCAAGGTCATGCAGATAAGTTGTAGAACCAGGAGTTAAAGTTAGGTCTCTATGATTCCGGAACTTCACTATACCCCGAACCCCAAAATTCTATTTACCTAATTTTTCTACTCTCCTCATCTGTCATGAAGTTTTTTCAGCTGCTCTAACAATGGCATTCTTCATTTGAACCTTTGGTTATCTCTGACAGCAGCTGTGGCTGCCACTGGCACAGACAATGCTTCCATGGCTATCACTGTTGTTGTCCCAGCAAGGTGGGAAGTAGGTTCCCATCTTCTATATTATTTTTAGGATTTTTTTTCAAGTTTCCCAACTCTTTCACATTCCTGGATCTCTGTATTCTAACTCTAAGGGATGCAGTACTGTATACCAATCACTGGATCAAGGCATATACCACAGCCTAGCATATATAGTATATAGCACCCAACGCTACAAAGTTTAATCCTCCTGGAGCCTTAGCTGAGCCTTCGATAGCCTGTTCTATTGTTCTATCAGGTATTCTGTAAGCCCATAGACAGTGGTGCCAGTGAAAGAGAAGGCAAATCCCTATCTAGAATAGATAACCATTCGGCTGAGGGAGAATTACTGCTCCCTTTAGAGTAGAAGGAATCCAAGTAATTGACCTGATACCTGGCAACTGGCAGGTGTCACTGAAGAGTAGTGCTGTATGGAGGGCTGCTGGCAAGTTGGACACTTAGCTGTGACAGATGTTAAATCAGTTTTAGTGAAGGGAAGCCTACCCACTGGGAGTACTTCCTTGCCCACCGTCCTTCAGAGCCACTACTGAATAGGGCTATAATGGGAGAGCAATCCATTTCCACATAAGGTCGACATATTGCACTGACCAATCTGTGAATCGGGCCAGAATCCTTTCTGTCTTTCAACTGGTAGCAGCAGACCCCCACCCCAACATAAAGTAACATAGTTATGGATTGAAAGAGGGGCACTGGTGTGGCAGAAACAGGTGACACCTGTCTGAACCATCTGCTCCTACACTGTTCATGCCTACTGGACCTGCTTGAGCC
>PVJD01008495.1:0-72011 GCA_004026545.1 Mormoops blainvillei
TGTCAGTTGTTAACAAGGAACGGGCCTAAAACCTCCAGCTCTTTTTCTGGGAAAGTGGAAATGTGTCAAAAGCCAGTACCCTGAGCCATGTCTGTGAGTGGCCAGGTGGCCCCAACAATTAACTATGGGCACTTAGAGAGGACCTGACTCGGGAGGAACAGGCAACACTTCAGGGAGTTGGTCTCAAGATTATCAGTTAGCTGACTGAAGGAAAACGAGCAACCTATTACAGTAAAGTATCTTTTCTGATCTTCATTCGCTCCCTCATTAAAATTCACATCTGACAGAGTGCTCTGTTCATACTGCAAATGTAATCATCTCACCACAACCACTCCTAACAACCCTCCAAAGACTTCCCCTGTTCTCCAGGTAAATACAAAATACCTTGCCACTGCTGACCTGGCCTGCCCTTGCCAATCTCTCCAGCCTCATCTTGTAACCCTCTCTTCTCACTCTCTCTGCTCTCTCTGCATTTTCTTTCAGTTTCTCATAGTCAAGCTTCTTTGTACCCCCATACCTACCTCAGAGCCTTTGTAAGTGCTGGGCCCTCAGGTTGAAACACATGTGGAGTTACTCCATAAACACCTGTTTCTTCTTCACAATTTAACTCAAACATTGTTCCTCAAGGAAGCAGTCCCTAATGCCCTTTTAAACCAGAACCAAGTCAAATCCCTGTCAAATGTTCCCATGTTACCACATTCCTTTTTTTCTTTTTTTCATTAAAATAAAATCATACATTATGTATAAGTACATAGAAAGACATACATGTTAGTTACCAAAATATTAGTGACCATATTCCTTTTTTCAATACATTTATTACAAATGTAATTTTATATGTGTGGGATCATAATTTGATTAATGTCTGTGTTCATCAATACACTCTGAGCAGGCACTGTATCTGACCTGGTCACAACAATATCTCTGGGCATATCCTAGTGTCTGGAATATAACAGTTGCTGTATATATGTTTGTTCACCGAAAAGAACAAAATTTCAGAGAGAAGGGAAATGAAGCTCTATCAAATCAAATGGTTCTGCTTAGAGAAGGTGTTCTCCCCTTGTGGGGCATCAGGCCAAATTATTCTTTCCCCTCCCCTCTTCATCCTTCCCAAATTTCTGACAGAAGTTACCTTCTATGTCCAGTCATTCTTCATGCTGATGGTAGCCATAGTGATAAGATGGCCTAGAGCCAAAAATAGCCTAAAAAGATCATCTTGTGTGAGTGCTCCAGGTTTCCAAAACAAAAGTCCACAGCAAAGGCCAGCCAGATAGAAACACTAAAACCTTTACCCAGTAAAGAGACTGAGCCAAACAACTAACAGTCTCTGAAAAAAACAAGTACTTCCCAGGGTGGGCAGTGCTCCCAAGTGAACCACCCAAAGGAAAAGGAGTAGGGGAGCAAGGCTGCAGGGGACCAAGGCAGAAGCAGGTATATTTTAAAATATACCCTGAAGGGATTTTAAACCGTATCTTTCGTTCCTTGGATAAAGCAGAAAGGTGCACAAACATTAAATATCAAAGTCTCCCCTAATGAGGCAGCTTCAGAGGAGGTCTAGGATCACGGCTCAGAGGAGAAACATTAGGGCTTAAATAAGCTCACATAAAACTCTAATTGAAGCCATAATTCCCTACAGAAGGAGGGTCTTGTCCTTGCCCTTTTCTACTTAGGACAGGTAGTAGGGGGTAGGATGGGGGAAACAGAACCATTCACTGATTACTATTTAGTGGCAGGTATAGTGACTGGTACTTCCGAGACAGGATTGTTAGTGAAAAACAAATGAGACATAGATGAGCACAAAACACAGACAGGCAGCTGAGGCTCAGCAAGCTTAAATAATCTGTCCAACTGCTAGTCAATGGTAAGGTCAGGAGCACACCCAGGTCTGCCTGAATCCAAAGACTCTTTTCTCCCACCCCAGTGCTGCCTTTGTGGGTCATCTCAGAGCCCAGCTCTGCTCCTCCCCAGTCTATCACCACCTTCCTAACCAGAAAGGGAATGCAGCTCTGGCAAGCTCTTGGGTAAGGAAGAGCTCTCCTCCATGAGCACAGCCCACCCCAACCAGTATGTACAGAACTGGCGCATGCCAGGTATGGAGCTCAGCTTGCAGCTGGGAGTGGAGTTCATCATCTGTAGCTATGGGGATGAAGCTGAATTTTCTGAAAATCCCAAACGGACCCACAGAGATGAAGTCCACCTTTCCCAGAACCCACTACTGCTGGATGCTGGGATGGTAACCCTACAACCCAGAACACCTTAAACCAAAAAATGGTGTGTGCTCCATCACACCATAAGAGAGTACCTGCAGGGTAGACAACCCCAGCTGAAGTCTCCATAACTCCTCTAGCTATGCAGAGAGAGTAGCAACTCCATACCTGAATCATCCACAACCACACATCTCCTGAAAGGTTAAGCATTCATTGTGCTGTAGTTCAAGGCTAACCCTTTCCCCTGCACTTATTTCAGGATGTGCCTCTCATCAAAAACTATACCAACGGATTATTATAACGATAGCTACAATATTATGCCATTATAATAACATTACTGCAATTTTTTCCTGTACTTGACATATGTTGGCTGATAAATTTAACTGGTACATAAGCAATAATGCTCTCTCTTTTCTAGCCAACCCTCTAGTGTGACTCTTAAAGCTAAATCTAGTTGCAGCAAATGCCTAGCCCCAGCAGCAGTGGGAAACATGGTTCATCTGGGCTCAACTACCATGCTTTCAGTGGCCACAGTGCCAGAAACAGAGGCTCATCTAGGTCCCTAATTGTTGACACACTTCCCTGCTCCTGGAAAGATGATGGAATTTGGGGGAAACACCAACCAGCAAGCACTTTATTGTTGAAAACCCCAACAAGCCTCAGTACTGCAGAGCGACAAGCAGTACCAAATCACAATACCACACACCACAGCAAGAGAAGAGGAAAATGCACCTCTCCACTGGGAGTTCTCAAATAAATGGTTCCTAGAGAACCATTCAGTCCACTTCCCCACACACACCTCTTGGCAACCACTGGTAAAATTGGCAAAAGGGAGGATGGGGGAGAGGAGGAGAGTCTTCGGGCCCCTGTTCTGAAGCTGAGAAATCCATCAACCTAGCTGTTTTGAGCCTCATTTATCCAGGGCCCACTAAAGGCCATGATACAGTCCACAGTCCAAAGTGGAGAAACAAGTTCCACCCCCTGTCAGTCAAAGCCCAGAATCTGCCTGTCACATTATGACAAACAAGGTAGAGAAAGATGTGAGATTCTATGACTGCAGAATATCAATATGCCTGAATCATGCATGAACCTCATTAAAAAGTAACCCTTAGTGAGGCTACATAAAAAATATACATGATAAAATAAACACCAGGAAACCAGGCTTGGCCTACTTTGTTCCCTACCCTGTTAATACACAGGGCTTTTTTTTCTCTTTTTTTTTGGCAGAAAGAGGGTGGAAGGTTATTTGAATTTAAATTATCAGTGAACACTATAATCTGTGTGTAAGGAGAAAAGAAACATTTAAGAGTGCCAAGCGCAGGCCCTTGGGACTTGTGTGGCCGAGGCAAGAGGAGCCTGTGGGGCTTTCTCCTTCAGCCTCAGCACACTACTCTCATCATTTGGTAGCAGGCAAGCCAGGCAGCACAAAGGATCACGGTCCCTTAGATCTAGGGCGAAGATTGCCTTCTCAGAAGGGAATTAGTATGAAGCAACAAAGAATGAAAAAGAACAGTTATCCACAGTTGTAACCCATCTAAGGAGGGGATTTGGAGAGGTGTTACTGAGGGCAGGGCCCATATCTGTCTCACTCACCATTATATTCCCATAGCCAAGCAGTACATAACATATAGTGAGTACTCAGCAAAGAATCGTAGATTGAATGGTAACCAGAAAGACTCCTTATATTAGAAAGGACTGATGAGAGCTACAATCTAGTTGTGCCTATTGTAACCTGTGGTAAAAGGGCTGTGCTCTGCAAAGAATACATAAAAGGGAACCTAGATAATAAAAATGATTCTCTCTCAAATACATTCCTGGTGCTCTAACAGACTGAGAAATGTGTTTTGATGCTTTATTTTTGTGTGGGGGGTATCTTTTTAATTGAATTTATTGGAGTGACTGGTTCACAAAACCACACAGGTTTCAAGTGCACAACTCAACAAAACATCATCTACACACTACACTGTGCACCCGTTGCCCAAAGCAATGTCTCTTTCCATCCTCATTTTCCCCCTTTGCCTACCTTCACCTATCATCCACCCCCCTTTATCTATGTCTACATTTTTTTTTTTGCTTAATCCCTTCAACTTTTCATCCAACCCCTGCCCCCTTCTTTCTGACAACTGTCAGTCTGTCCCATGTATCCATGCCTCTGTTTCTATTTTGTTCATCAGTTCATTTTGTACATTGGCGTCCACATGTGAGATCATATGGTATGTCTTTCTCTGACTGGTTTATTTCACTTAGCATAATGATCTCCAGGTCCATCCATGCTGGCACAAAAGATAAGATTTCCTTTTTATGGCCAAGTAGTATTCCACTGAGTAAATGTACCACAGCTTTTTTAACCATTCATCTACTGATGGACACTTAGGCCGTTTCCAGATCTTGGCTATTGTAAATAATGCTGTTTTGAACATAGAGGTGCATACAGTCTTTTGAATTAGTGTTTTGGGTTTCTTTGGATCTATTTCCAGAAGTGGAATCGCTGGGTCATAAGGCAGTCCCATTTTTAATTTTTTGAGGAAATGCCATACTGTTTTCCACAGTGGCTGCACCAGTCTGCGTTCCCACCAACAGTGCCCTAGGATTCCCTTTTTCCTCCACATCCATGCCAGCACTTGTTGATTTATTGATGGTAGCCATTCTAGTAGATATGACAATGATACCTCATTGTGGTTTTAATTTATATTTCTCTGATGATTAGTGACATTGAGCACCTTTTCATTTGTCTATTGGCAACCTGTATGTCCTCTTTGGAGAAGTGTCTGTTCAAGTCTTTTGCCCATTTTTCAATTGGGTTGTCATCTTGGTGTTAAGTAGCATAAGTCTTTATATATTTTAGAAATTAACCCCTTATCAGATCCATCATTGGCAAATACGTTCTCCCATTCAAGGTGTTCCCTTTTCATTTTGTTGATGGTTTCTTTTGCTGTGTAAAAGCTTTATAGTTTGATGTAGTCCCACCGGTTTATTTTTTCCTTTGTTTCCCTTGCCCTAGGAGATATATTGGCAAAAATATTGCTATGAGAGATGTCTGAAATTTTATGAGCTGTTTTCTTCTAGGGTTTTTATGGTAACTTACACTTAAGTTTGTAATCCATTTTGAGTTTATTCTTGTGTAAGTTGCTGGTCTAGTTTCATTTTTTTGCATGATCTGTCCAATTTTCCCAACACCATTTATTGAAGAGGCTGTCTTTATTCTTGCCTCCTTTGTCAAATATTAATTGACCATAAAAGCATGGGTTTATTTCTGTGCTCTTTATTCTGTTCCATTGATCTATATCCCTGTTCTTGTGCCAATACTATGCTGTTTTGATTAATATAGCCTTGTAGTATAGTTTGATATCAGGTAGTGTGATAGCTCCAGCTATGGTTTTCTTTCTCAAGATTGCTGAAGCTATTTTAGGTCTTTTTGGGTTCCATATAAATTTTGGGGACATTTGTTCTATATCTGTGAGATATGCCATTGGTTGAATCTGTAGACTGCTTTGAGTAGTATGGACATTTTAACGATGTTAATTTTTTTTTCCTATCCATGAACATGGTACATGCTTCTGTTTATTTGTATCTTCCTGAATTTCTTTCTTCAGTATCTTACAATTTTCTGAATACAGGTCTTTTATCTCCTTGATTAAATTTATTCCTAGGTACCTTATTTTTTTTGTTACAATAGTAAGTGGGATTGTCTTCTTCCTTTTATAATTTTTTAAAATTTTATTTTTTAGAGAGAGGGGAAGGGAGGAAGCAAGGGAGAGAAACATCGATGTGCAAGAGATACATCAATCAGTTGCCTCTCACACGCCCCCCACTGGGGGCCTGGCCTACAACTCAGGCATGTGCCCTGACCAAGAATTGAACCAGTGACCTTTCAGTTTGTAGGCCGGTGCTCAATCCACTGAGCCACACCAGCCAGGGCTGGGATTGTTTTCTTAATTTCTCTTCCTGATAGTCCATTATTGGTATATTAAAAATACCAACAATTTCTGAATGTTAATTTTGTATCTTGCCAAATTCATTTATTAGATCTTGTATTTTTTGGTGGAGTCTTTAGGGTTTTCTATATACAGTATCGTGTCACCTGTGAATAATGACAGTTTACTTCCTCCTTTCCAATTTGTATGTCTTTTATTTGTTGTTCTTGTCTAATTGCTGTGACTAGCAGTTGCAGAACTATGTTGAATAAGAGTGGTGAAAGTGAACATCCATGTCTTGTACCTGATCTCCAGGGAAACACAGAAACATATTTTGGTCAAACTACTGTGTTGGCCAAAAAGTTCATTTAGTTTTTTTCCATAAAATAAAGGACACATTTTTCATTTTCACCAATAACTTTATTGATTTGAATATGTTGAGTATGTTGGCTATCTCCCGTGTGGTATAACGTTGATTGTTCTCAGTTAATGTCTTGACTGGATCATTATCAACTTCAACTGGTCTACCCAACCCTGGAGCATCACCTAGAGAGAAATCCCCAGCACAAAACTTCACAAGCCACTTTTGGCACATTAGATCAGTCACAGCATCTTCTCCATACACTGCACAAATTTTTTTGTGTGTGCTTCAGTTGCATTTTTCTTTCTTGAAATAATATAGCATAACATGCCAAAAATGTTGCATATTTTCTTCCATCTTCAATACTAAATACACAAAAATTCACCAATTTTGATGTTTTTTTAAAAAATGCATGCTGATATGACAGATGTCACAATACAATCTAACAAAACTGTTTCAAATGAAGTTAAAGACAACTAAGCAGTACTAGAGCCATCTTATAGAAAAAAACAAAATAAACTATTTGGTCAACCCAATACTTATGTAGCCGTAAAAGGATGATGCTAGAAGGAAAGAAAAAAGGGAAGGAAAGAAGGGAATATGTGGAACAAAATATTTTACCTAGTGCTTACAATGCATGTGTGTGTTTATGTGTGTATATATATCTGAAAACCACAAGGGAATTACAGATAAAGAAATAGGAGCAGAAGTTAAATAACTCATCTTAAGTCTCACAGCTAGTACATGGTTTAAATCTGGGTATATATGATGATATGGCCAAGAGCTTTCCACCATACTTTCACCTTGTTTTCATTCAGGGGTGAACTGACTTCCCAGATAACCTTTCCTATAGAGGAGACAATGCTCCTACCTGTCCACACAAACCAGCCACATAGTCATGTTTCTTAGAGTTAGTTAACTAGAACTGTGACCTGATGGTCTCATGAATTTCTGTGCTTGAGAGAGCCCACTAAAACTTAAACCTGGGTGAACTAGCTGACCTTCCAGACCTACAAAGCTGCCAACCAGTGAGAGACTAAGTAAGCCATCAGCTGGTACCTATCTGGGACAACTCTCTTTGGAATAGCCAACCTGAGCATGATCTGTATGTGTCCCCAGCAAGTCCTCTTTAGAGACTGCAAAGGAAGTACCAGGAGCATCTCCTATTCTGTGCCGTGACCATAATGCACAGAATTCTCTTTGAAGGTAATCTAATGCTGATTTAAGTAGGAAGAGAGAAGGTAAAAAGAATTTCTGCTTGGTCTTCGGTAGCAAACAGAGCCTTCCCTCCATGTTGCTTGCTGCCTCTCTGCAAGCTTCCAGAGACATTCAACCCCCAGGATGTCAGGAACAGCAGAGTAGAAAAGGCAATATGATATTCAATGTTGTATTCTGAAGAAACCAGTAATGAGAATCAGCTAGTGTTTCTAATGGAAGTGAATACTCTGGACAAACTCAGGGGAAGCCAAGTAGTACTAAAATATACTGTCTGTGTCTGTGTCTGTGTCTGTGTCTGTGTCTCTCTCAGGGCTATCTGTTTATTTTGCCTCCTGTATGAGGGCTTTTATCAGTTAACATTGTTTTTTTTTTCTGAAGCTTAGGAAAGCTGATGATTAACCCAGGTGCACAATAGCTGCTGGGAAGATCTGTGGGAAGGGGCCACCCGCTAAGGCAAGCCGTGTGTGGTGAGGAGGGTCTCCCAGGAGTGGCCTACATTCCAAGCCATATGTTGTCAGGATATTAATCCAAATCTATCTCGTACGTTTTACGATGTTTAATATCTTGGTATGTGGAGCAATAAGTTCTACAAGGACTACACCAGTCCTTCCAATTCTCTTCCACACTTACTTCTTTGCCAAAAAGATATGTAACCTGGAAACAAAGCCTTCTGCCTAATAATAGCAAAAATACTCAGCAAGGAATAGGAAACCAGGCTGTCAATTCAAGTTTCCCTGAAAGGTATTGCCCCAATGAAGCCTTATCCCATCTAGAAAATGGAGAAACCTACTACGGATCCCTTTTCCCAGAGAATTCAGGCCTACAAAACTTGAAAAGTCCTAAGACAGAAAGGCTTGAACCGAAAGAGGGAACACTACAGCTCCACTCCTGCCCCAGCTGAAACCACCCTGGAAACCGGTAAGAGAATTCCAAAAAGAAAAGACTGACTCACTGCTGCAAGAGCTAATAGCAAGGGGAATGAATATGAAATAAGGCTACCTGGATTAGTCACTGCTCTACCCCGACTAGCTGTATGATCCTCAGTCATTTAAACTCTTCAAACTTCAATTTTTTTACCTCTTTAAAATGTGGATGTTGTAAGGTCTGGATAAAATAATGTATTTGAAAGTCCTTTAAAAATAGTAAATTACTGAACATACTTTAGGCCTGATTGTTATTCCAAAAACTGCTGGGCGAGAAACCTAAGACACTTTTGGGGAGCACAAAGGAAAACTGTCACCTAGAAGAGGCACTCTACAATGACTGGGTATAGATGCCTGCAGAGAAACCCACACTCAGGAATGAAGTGAGAACGGAGTGGACTTTCAAGAGGAGACACACTTGGGTGTGCTCAGGTACAGCCCTGACAAAATAAGAACAGCCCTGGCTGGTGTGGCTCAGTGGACTGAGCGCTGGTCTGCAAACTGAAAGGTTGCCAGTTTGATCCCCAGTCAGGGCACATGCCGGGGTTGCCAGCCAGATCCCCAGTTGGGGGTGTGTGAGAGGCAGCCAATCGATGTTTCTCTCCTTGTCTTCCTCCCTTCCCCCCTAAAAATAAATAAAATTTAAAAAAAAATAAGAATATATGCATGTGGTTCCAATTTGAAAAAGCACACAAAGGTATACAGTGAAAAGTCAGTCTCCCTCTTTCCCCATTCTCCAGCTACCCAGGACCCCTCGCCAAAGACAACCACTCTTTTCAGTTTCTCATGTATCCTTCCAGAGATATTACAATCAGCTAGTTTCTGCTCAGATAGGGATACCACTGGTGGAAACACTTTGAGACCCAGAAGGCAAAGCCAAGCAAGTAAGCACTGTAAGGGGGCCTTAGAGTCTATGAAAAGAACAGGACAGACAGAGGATAAGACATTGCCCTGCAACAGGTTCCACAGAGGTGCAGGTTTCCTTCTGGTTACTATATCTCTTTGTCCCTTGGCTGACCACTATTAGGCAATAATTTTGTATAATGTAATTCCCTTTCAGTTGTGTTTATTCACCCAGAGTGCCTTCTCAGCGAGGCCATTAACAAGGATGGAAGCAGGAACAATAGTCAAACCTGCCTCAATGGAAGCTGGGCAAAAAGGGCAAAAATCACAAAAGTGCCTGACTCAACATATTTTTAGGGACAGCATACAAGGGAGGACAGAGCTATTCAGGACTCAGTTGAAGAGACTAATTCACTGCCCACAGGACACTCAAGACCAAAGCTAGGTTGTCACCAAAATGCCCTCAAAAACATTCAGGCTACACCCTCCCCTCCCTTCCTTCTTCCACAAGAAACTTAAATGTCTAAAATCCCAGCCTCTACCCAAAGGTCACAAATAGGTAGCCTCTAGGTCAAATCTGGACGATAGATGTACTTTGGTAGTCCCTGGGGGTTTCACAAAAAATCTGGATTTCTGGCTTCTCTTGTAATATGAAATGATGGGACCACAGAGCCATACTCACCCACGACAACTGTAGGGTGGGTAGTAGCTATCCCCACAGAACACATGAGCACTCCAGTTTGACACAGGCCCATCATTCCCTAATGCCTCACACTGACTATTCCCTACCTGGTCCTAAAAACATCTGAGTTGGAGACCCCTGGCCAGTGAGTGACAAAGGAGGCTATCAGCTGGTAGGCACAACAGCTGACTGAACAGTAGAACTCTTGCATTCGCAAGCATTTACTAAACACTCTCTATGAGCCGGAAACTATGATAGAGGTTGGGCACACAAGGAGAATAAAGGATGCAGTGCCTGCCCTCCAGGAATTTCTAATCCAGTTGTAAAAATAAGACTTAAGAATGTAACTGTTTCAGACACAAAGGGGTATGGGGGTTGAGCATGCCAGACTCACTACAGCTGGGGACCAAGGAATGCTTCAGGAAAGAAATAGAATTTGAGCAGGACTGTTATCATTTCTCAGGCTTTCACATATATTCATGCAACGAGCATTTATGATGTCCATATTACATTCAATATTATGTTGCAGATACAAAATAAAGCATAGCCCACGTCCTTGAGAAACTCATATAATAAGAAACAAAATAACTAACCAGGATAAAGTATGCTGAATTCTATAATCAAAGAGTTGCTATGGGGATACAAATAAGTAGGTCCCAGGCAAGGCTTGCTGAAGAAGGCAAGTGTGCAGCGTAAAGTAGGAAATTAAGGAGAGGGTACTCTAGGCAAAAGAACTGGCAGAGACACGAACACTTGAGGCATGCTTAGGGACTACATGGACCAGTTTCTCAGGAGCAAAGTGTACACATGGGTATTGGTAGAGGATATAATTAAAGTGGCAGGACAGGAATACACCATAATAGGCATGAGACAGCAGAACAACTGAAACACTGGAATTTATTCAGCAGCCAGTGGGTGCCACCAAAGGTTTCTAAGCATGAATGTTCTCTACCAGAACTGTGTTTAGGAAGACCCCAAGGGGCGATGTAACACAGTGTCCTGGAGAAAGCCGAAGCAGGAGAAAGGAGGTTCCTGTAATAACTCTGGAGCAGTTACAGAAACAGGAGGAGCAGTGTGACACTATGTGTGCTAGATACTGCATATGCTTACAAAAATTTAACACAATGTCATTTCTTTGAAAACACTTAATATTTTTATTTATTTTTAGAGAGAGAGGAAGTGAGATAGAAGGAGAGGGAGAGAAACATCGATCACACGCCCCTAACTGGGGACCTGGCCTGATATCGAGGCATGTGCCCTGACCAAGAATTGAACCAGCAACCTTTTGGTTCACAGTCTGGTGCTTGATCCCCTGAGCCACACCAGCCGGGAAATGAAAACACTTTTTAATTCCTATTTTTACCAATTCAGGCTGGTCTTCCCCCAAAATAGTGATGTTTTCATTTATTTCATTCAGAGAAGCCACAGGATATAGTTATGGTGCTTGAGTTTTTTAAAAACTCAGCTTGAGATGAATATAATGCTGCATAGTAGATTTAGGGGCTTTTTCCCACTCTCACCCCCATTGCTACACTGGACCAGTTGTAAATATCAAAGGGAAAGAGAGTCAACTTGACAAAATCCAAGTCAGTGTAATTAATTGTGCCTCCCAGACCTCACACGAGGACCAGAAATGGACATACAAATGAGAAGAAAACCATGACAAATGTCAAAGTTCCCTTAATGGGCTAATTGCTTCATGTCTGTCTGAAGAGCAGAGGCAGGAAGCAAGAACACATTGTTGGAGGGCCCCGGGCAGGACCAGCCAGTCCTGCTCCATTAAAACCCCCTGTCAGTCCTGACTGGTGTGACTCAGTGGGTTGGGGGTCATCATGCAAACCTAAAGGTCACCAGGTTCGATTCCTGGTCAGGGTAAACACCTGGGTTGTAGGCCAGGTACCAGGCAACCAATCGACGTTTCTCTCCCACGTTGATGTTTCTCTCCCTCTCATTCTTCCTTCCTTCGCCCCTCTCTGAAAATTAAATAAATAAAATCCCCATGTCAGGCACTGCCCAAGAAACAGGGCCTGCTGGCCAGGTCAGTGGTTAAGGAGCCTCAAAAAGGTGAGAAATGAGTAGAGTAAGGAAGGAGATAGCAGAGAAGCTACAAAGTTCCTCACTATTCACAACTTTCGGTTATTCAGAATGAGCTACCTGTGAACATTGATATGAATAATAAACTAACCAGCAAAGACGACAATGACGTGATGGTTAAGATAAAACTTACTTGATCAGCGTAACTTATCCTCTAACCAAGTCCTGGCTCAAGAACTCGAAAATGCTGCTGTTGACAATACAGAGCACTTATATTGTGCCAGAGGAAGTACTTTCCATACGTATTCCCTCAATTAAGTCTCAAGATGGCTACAAATAACTATTACTATTCCCATTCTACAGATCATGAAATTAAACCTTAGAGAAAATAAGTAACTTCTTTCCATCTGACAGCTACAAGTGAGCTGACTCCAAAGTGCTTTAAGTCACTCTGTCCTACCAATTCATTCCTTCCATTTGTCTTTTAGACACATATTAAAGGTTTGCCTGGGTCACCAAAAAAGGTCCACTGATGCACTGGTCCCATTCTTTACAGAACACAGAGCAGTCTGGCCTAAGAGTTATTTCATTGTTACTAAAATGGGGAAACTTTAAATCTCTTTTTTCAGGGGTAACAGCAAGAGGAAACACTTCAACGCAAACAGGAGAAATGGTCAGCGGAGGACCCTTCTCCCGCTCTGGAGTTTAACTGCAACAGCCTCTTGCATCTTTACAAGGCTTTAAATAATTCTAAGAACTTCTATAGCCACCCTCTGTGAAGCCTTTGGCTTAAGTCTCAGCTCTGCTACTAATACACTGATGGCCCTACAAAAGGTATATGAGTGTATGACCCATTTTATTTCTCTGGGGCTCAGTTTTGTCATCAGTAAAATCAGAACCCATGGAATGCAAAACTACAACAGTGGGCAGTAACAGACCTAAAAAGACTATCTTCTGACTCTTCACTCACCCAAGGAACCACAAATGAACCAGACACAACCATGATGTCTGCAATGAAATTGATATAAAGACCCCAAGGATGATCTCTTCCAGCCCAGATACACGATTTTAGACTTCAGCTGGGCCCATGGGTGGAGAGTTTGCTTCACGAATACAATCAAACCCAACACCCCATAAGTATCAGATGGGGAGGGTCACAAAAGTCAACCTTAAATACCTTGCTTAGGAGCTGGCCTCTTATACTTCGAAAGCTTCCTAACCACTGGATTCAAGGCATGACCAATCAATCTTATATGTATTGACTGTCCTATTTTACTTTATATAACTTCCCATGAACTGAAGCCTGCTATACTTCTAGAGTTCAGTCAGATGGCTACTGCCCACCTTGGAATCCTCACAGAAATGTAAGGTATATGCATGAAACTACTGCTAGAAATAAAGAAATGTCCATTTAAAATGACATCAGTCTTTCTCACCAGAACTTTGGGATGCATCTCAGATTCTTCCAGTTTCTAGAACTCCTCCCCTCACAAGACAGAAAAGGCAGAATACTTGGCAGAGAGAGAAGTGACTAGATGTGGATCAGTTCAGTGACTGCTATGATGTCCCTATTCCTGTGATGACAATAAGTGGTAATTACAAGGCATAATCAAGAACTCCCTCTGTGAAGGCATAACCAGAAAGCAGACCTCAAAATCACACCCCTTCCCATTTCTCTGTGGATATGACATGTGACATGAGCTAAATATCAGTACCCAAAGGCTCCAACTTCCAGTCCAGGAACACCTGGACCAACGAAGGAGGTTCAGCTACGAAAAAAGAAGGTCTAAGAGGCAACAGAGAAGCAGAAGGCAAATGGACCACCTCGAAAGTCCAAGATTTGAAAGAAAATAAAAACAATAAAGGATAAACTTAATTCCACCAGCCTTTTTGGAAAAGTCCAGGTAAAAATCATCCCTCCCACTTCCACCCCCCATTTTTTCTCAAATTCTCTCAATAGTATTAGGCTTTGAGACAATATGAATAACTTCACAAGAGGACAAACTGCTTTGAATTATTAAGAATGTCCATAAGCAAAACAAAAATGTCATTCTTACCAATCCTTATGCTCACAAATATATAATGGTTAAGATGTTTTCTCTTTTGGTCATACCCTATACACAACATGCTTAGCAATTAGAAACAGCTCAGCTGGTTGGAAAATGGATATACAGGATGGAACAAAAGCAGGTTTACAGCTGTGAGTATGCAAAACACAAGTTTATGCTTGTATTATTATTTATTAATTATTGTATTATTTTCCACATAAATAACTATAAACCTACTTTTGCTCCTCCCTGTATGACACATTCACAGCTCTGACTCTCCCTAAAGGCCAACTAACTCAAATCTTTCCATGACAACCAGCCACGGCTTAACTACAGCCAGCCATGACTTAACTACAGCCAGTCATCTCACATGAGGTCCCAACAGGAAAGGGTAACAAAGGCACTAGCCCTTAAGGTACTCCCACCATGGAAAACAGTAACCTCTTCAACAGCAAGAACTTTTTCACATTAGTGTCCCCAGCATCTTCCACTTAGCCTGGCAACTAGTAGGGCCTTGAGAAAATAAACTGAATGATCAAATGCCCAACTGATGACCGTAGACACCTGGCGGGGCGGGGGGGAGGGGGGGGGCGGCCAGTAGCACAGTGCAACAGAAAGAGCTCTGGAGTCGGAATTGGGTTTAAAGCCTGGCTGCAGCAAACTTAAATCACTTAACCTCACTGAGCCTCAGTTTCTTCATCTATAAAATGGGGATAATACCAACTATCTTCTAAGGTTGATGTGCAAAATGAGATAAAAGTTTGTAGTATTGCTGGATCTACTAGATAAAAAACAAGCCTTGATGACTGTATTAGAGAACGTAAAACATGCATTCTCAGTAAGGGCAATATCGCCCCCAAGGGGGTGAAAACTGATTGTTCGGGGAATAAAATCTTGGCTATTACAACAGTTTGTGGCCCTCCAAAGGGTCAGAGTACATAAGCAGGTACACAATATATCTGTGGTATTAAAATTCAGTTGGTTGGGGGTTGGGCAATTAGGAAAAGTCTCAAAAAGTGATAATGAACAAAAGGTTAAAAAACACAATGTACAATACAAAGGGCTGACTCAGTTTCCATAAGGACAGTCATTAATTTGCATAAGTGACTGGTAGGAGGATCAACTTGTACTGGTTTGCCCCAGACTTTCCCAGTTTGGGCATTAAGGTCCCACAACTGGGAAATCCAGCAGTCCTGGGCAAACTAGGGTGACTGTTCACCCTCCTGGTAGAAGAGATCAATACAGGCATTAAAATTTCACAAATGAGGTGACTCCAAGAAACATGATGGATGTCATGATGGATATAGCATTTCAGCATCATTCCTAAGCCACGGCCAAAATATGCCATCTGCCCAGGCCTAGACTCAGAGCTCTCTGCCCCTAACCTCCACCAAGGCACTGGCATGGAATGTTACCAACTCATTGACTATGCCACTTCCTTCTTGTTATGGCCTGAATGTTTGTGCCCATCCCCAAACACATATGTTAAAGCTCTAATTCCCAATGTGATAATATTTGGAGGTGGACCTTTGGGAGGTGATTAGGGTTAGATTAGGTCACATGGATGAAACCCCATGATGGGATTAGTGTCTGTAAAGACAGATGACCAGATGGGGGCTCACTCTACTCTCCGATCCATGTGAGGATACAGCAAGAAGGCAGCCACCTATGAACCAAGAGGAGGACCCCCATCAAGAACCTGACCATGCCAGCCTCCAGAGCTGTAACAAATATATGCTTGTTAGTTAAGCTACCCACTGTATGGTATTCTGTTATAGCAGCCCATAACTAAGACACTTCTCAATGCCTCAAACACCAAAGCCAAGGTCACTATTAAGAGAATGAGGGTAAGACCATCAAGGATATAACATATCCAAAAAGGCCATCAACTATCTAGAAGATGTCACTTTACAGATGTAATGTGGGCCATTCCATCACTACAATGGTTGAGCTGGTAGGTGTGTCCAGGCCAGTGGAGCTGGATACAGAGTCAGTGGTCCAAATAAGAGTGCTAAATTTTTGCTGCACATGCTTAAAAATGCAGAGAGTAATGTTGAACTTAAGGGTTTAGATGTAGACTCTCTGATCATTGAGCACATCCAAGTAAACAAAGCTCCCAAGACGGAGCACAGAATTCACAGAGCTCATGAATGAATTAACCCATATATCAGAGCTCCCTGCCACACTGAGCTGATCCTTACTGAAAAACAGCATATCATTCCTAAACCAGAAGAGGAGTTTGCACACAAGAAAAAGATATTCCAGGCAAAACTGAAGAAACAAAAAACTTATGGCCTGGGAATAAATTCAGCATAAAATAAATGCTAATAAAAGCAAAAAGCAGAAGAAAAAAAAGAGAATGAAGGCAGACATGGCCAGCCATCACAACCATACTCTTGTCAATGAGCTGCCTCAGGGAACCTGAAAAAACTACAAGTTTGGGCTGAACATAATTAGTTCTATTGCTGTTGAATTCTCACTGTCTTGAAGGCAGAAAATTGCCCAAGTGAGGACACCAGATGTAAACCCTTAACAAGCTGTGAAAATTCTGGGAGATTTCTCTCATGTGTCCTGAGCAGCTTGACTCTCTTAGAGGTTTTTGTCCCAAAGGCAAACTCAATTGTTGTTGATGCTGGGAATAAGAGGTTACCCTAAGTCCATCTGAATAGTAACAGGCTTTTCTCCTCTCCTACTCAGCAGTGACCCCTTGGTGAAAGTGAATGAAGAAAAGAGCGGAATAGTCCCTTACACCACATATAATTAAACTAAGAAGTTCTGTGTTGTGGAAGACTAAGGCAGCTAAAGTTAACTCAGAAATGCATAAAGTATTCATCCTCACTCACTCAGAAAGAAAAAGATTAGCTCCGCAAGGACACGTCTCCAAATTGACACACCAAATCCGGGAGTTAGAGAAGCCTGTGCTAAGAGCATGATCTAGGCACTATCTGAAGGCCCCAGAAAAAATCCCTAGGAATACACAACCAAAGGGATGGTATTGTAAAAATGTTAAGATTAGCAATCCTGAAAAGAGGCTTACTCGAATACACTGACGAGCAGCCTCTGCAACAAAGCTTCACTTAAAAAAAGATAGAATATACTGAAGAAGAAAAAAAAAAAGAGGCAACATGAGAACGGCATGAATCCACAAACATAGTGAAAAGAGAATTCAAAGGCATCATCTATTTGGAAAAAGATACAACTTGGCTTTAGAGATTGTCATTTTTCAATATTCTCTTTAACAGCAAATCTTCATTCTTTGATGGTGAAAAGTTATTGCATTCCTATGTCCCAAGAGCTTTCATGTGTATTGCCTCATTTAACCACTCCTCAAAGTTTTTTTGTTTGTTGTTTTTTTTTCTAATTTTGAGAGCATGTTTGTTAAAGCTGGGGACAGTGAAACAAGAAGGGCCTAGGATAGAAGCAGCAACAGGAGAGAGCCTAGGCAGAGGTACTTTGGCTGTCTAGAAACATTATGGGAAAGAAGTGAGCCAAGGTGGGTCTGCTGTCAGTTCACTGAAGAGTCAGAGAAAACGGAGCCTTGGGAACATGTTCAGAGGGTTAGCTGGAGATGAACTGCCACTACCCATTGATCCCCTAGTTGTAACTCTGATGGGGACCCTTAGAGTAGTGATCCCCAACCTTTTTGGCACCATTTTTATGCAGTGGAAAACCAAGCCTAAGAGGTGAAATAACTTGTCTAAGGTCATATGGGTAATAAATTATAGACTCAGAATCAAAACTCATGTTTACCACACTCCAAAACAGCATTATGTCCACCTGGAAAGAACTGTTAACTCATCTGTAGACAAGTCAGGTAACAAGGTTTATTAACCATGCCATTTGGAGTAAAAAAAAAAAAAAATTAATGCACTATGGTGTAATGTATTAGTGTCTCTGAAGACCATCTCAGAAGTGAATTTTCAAAACTGCTTTAGACAATGGTCATATCACATAAGTGATGCCACCCTCAACCCCCACTACCCTACACCTACACCTACACATACCACTCTGTGGAGCACAACACTTATTGAAGTGTTAAGTTCTGGCATATTTATTTTAAAATCCATTTTGTTACTTTTCAATTTCACTTAATTTTTTGGTGCCAATGAAACACATCAGGGCTCAAAACTGGCCTCTGCAGAGATGTAAGTATAGCTAGCCTTCAAAGACAGCAGAAAGGGTAAAAAAGCAGGAATCAAGAGTACAAGGTAACTTTTCATTTCTGGGTTACCTCACTGCTACTAACATATTCCCTCTATTCCCACCAACTATAAAATGGGGCCAGCCAGTCTTTTCTGTAGCTAATTTCATCAGAACAACATGTGTTAGCAAATTCACTAAACACCCAGAAGAAAGGTTAAAATAAATCTGATGTGACAATACCTTCCTTAAAAAGTAAGAGCTATGTTCTCAACTGAAATCACAAACCAAGTCTTGATCCATGTTACACAAACATCAATCCTGATCTCATGCCCTGGCTTCTAGTAAAATCCTAATCAATCCCCAAATCTGGCTATGTTTTTACCAAAAAAGAAAAAAGCTTGGGTCGGGTGAGAGCTAAAAAGGCACAGATACAAAACATCCTTTACCCTGGGTTTGATAAATAATAAATTGTCCCAATTCTAAAAAACAAACAAAACATCCTTTACACTGTTAAAACAATCAGTGTTTATAAACATATCAATTTTTTTCTCTTAGCAAACATGGAGGATTCCTTCTCCTCCTGCCTACGTAGTCTGGGTTAATATACCACACCTCCCAAGCCCCAAAGCATTTTGCAGTTTTGTTTAATTGCGGTCAGAAAGCCAGCTGGGCGTGATTGAAGCTAGGCATTGAAAAATATGTATTAGAAAAGTGATCTTACATATGCGTCCTCAATATATATTTTTAAAGGCATCAAATGGCCCTGCACCTCCTGTAGTGCAAAGGGAAGCCCCCACTGGCCTCTCCAATATTGGGCATTTCCTGACTCCTCGTCTTTCCCACCTTCAGTCACACTACAGGGGCTCATAGATCAACTGATTCTCTCCTGTCTTCTGAAGCAGGGAATCTCGAAGCGAGGATTTCGGGACCACCTGAATCAGAACCACCTGAGGTGAACTGCAGGTGCCCAGACTCCACTTTATCGGAAATACCTGAGTTGAGGCCAGGGCTATGCACAAACACCAATGTGATCTGAGACACACCAAAGTCTGTAACCCCCATTTTAAAGCAAATCTTTCTCTACCGGGACAAAGGAAAACACAAGGTAGGAGTGGAAATACCATGAGGGTAGGACGTAATTCCATATGGGGAAGAGACAACAGAGGGCTCAAGCAAGAACAAGTGTCAGCACTGAAGGGGCTGCGCAGGTGCACAAACTGCGGCCGGGAGAAGGGAACAGGAAAGGAAACTAAAACAGATGCGGAGCCGAAAAGCCAGCCTGAGACCCTCACTGTCTCATCTCCTGACATTTAGGAAGGGTTACTAGAGACGTTCTGAGTGGGAAAGGTAGGGAAAGCGGCCGTTGGGCTGAGAGACCAGATCTGCGGACACTACTGAGGAGCCCAGGGCCCACCTGCACGTCCCGCTTTGAAGACGCTAGAGGTGGATGTGTGGGGACCCCAGCAGTGCTGGGAGGGCTCCGGGGCCGCTGGTGGGAGGAGGCCGGGGTAGCGCCCTGAGCCCCCCGCCCATCTCCAGGGCCGGGCGGCCCTCACCGCCCCTACCTTCGGCTTCCCGTCTGGCAGCCGAGGGGTAGACACAACCCCCACAATTCCAGGCGGCTGCAGCGGCAACCAGCTCCCGATGCGCAGACGCGGCGGCGACTGTCTGAACCTGTGAGCGCGCGGCTATTACGTCACTAGTCACCGCACCCAATTGCCGCCTTCCAGAAAAGCAAGTGGTCGCCTCACTGCCCTTGCGCCATTATAATTGTTAGCCCCGCCTTTTCCGTGTTTTGTTAAGCTCCTCCCCGTAGCGTCTCCTTTCGCAAACTTCCTGGGACTTTTTTTGTCTGTATCCCTCCGCCGGACTGAGAGATGTCTAGAAGAGATGGCACAGATCTGATTTTGCTACACCAAAATAGGACTTCTGAGTTTCTTCTCCGATTGCCTAACAGCCTTGTTTGTTTCTAGGGGAAGGAATCTCAGAAAGAAACTGGAAGGTGTGGAGAGTAAAATAAATTAAGCTGTTGTATCTTGGTTTGGGATAAAGCCAAGAGCTTGAAACAACAAATAGTCCTTTGAAAATTCATGCAGAATAGGCCACCTGTAAGTTGCCTACTTTATATTTGTGTGAATTGTGTGAGTTTTTGATAATGACCAAACATTTTAAAAATAAAAGTCACCTGCGCCTCTAGTCTGCTCTACCACTGAACAGATGCCAGCTGCTTACATATACATTGCATTTACTTATATGATTTTCTAAAATCATAATTATCATCCCCTTTTTATAGATGGGGAAGCTGAGGCTCAAAGAGGTTAAAGGATTTATACAAGGTCAGTCAGAAAGTGATAAAACTGGAAATTCAAGCCAGATTTGGGTGCCTCCAAAAGTCGTGTTCTCTTACTACTATGTTAATCCTTCACCTTGCCTCACTTGATCAATAAAATGAGGTACTCTTTCAAGCCCTCAGTGCAGATAGTGATACTGGTCATTCAGGTGTGGAGAAAAGTATCATCCAAACAAGCAGTGACATCCCCCAAACAGCAGATACTCCCCAAGAGCAAGCAAAACAAAACAAGAACACACACGCTGTCTCTGCCATTCCTTTCCCTTTTCTGTGTATTATGTGAGCTTCTAAAAATTAATTTACTTTCTTGATTATATTTACTTCAACCAGGTGGGAAACCGTCTTTGCAACCACTAAACAAACCTTGATTAGTAGCCTGGGGAAGGAGAAAAAGCCCCTGGGCAATAGTTGAGTGAGTAGTGCCAGTTTTTTAGAAAGGTCTAGATAGGACACTTCCCTGGGACTGGGTGGAAACATTCAGGAGGCCAGTAAGTGTAGTAGCTGGACCCAGAAATCATCCTACCTTGCATCATTGCCTAGTACCATAACAGCAGATGAGTTCAACAAATATCTATTGCATCAGTGATAAATTACAAAATTAATGTATAAGCCCTGGCTGGTTTGGTTCAGTGGATTGTGTGCCAGCCTACAAACCAAAAAGTAGCCAGTTCAGTTCCCAGTCAGAGCACATGACCAGGTTGCGGGCCAGGTCCCCAGTTGATGTTTCTCTCCCTCTCTGTCTCCCTCCCTTCCCTTCTCTCTAAAAATACATAAATACTTCCCAGCCACTGTAGTTCAGTGGATTGAGCATCAGCCTGCAAACCAAACGGTTACCGGTTCAATTCCCCAGTCAGGGCACATGCCTGTGTTGTGGTCCAGGTCCCCAGTGGGGGGCACATGAGAGGCAACCACATATTGATGTTTCTCTCTCCCTTCCCCTCTGTCTAAAGATAAAATAAATTTTTTTAAAAATCAGTCTAAAAATAAATAAAATCTAAATTTTTTAAAAGAACATAAAAATTACAATCAAGTCTGACAAAAGTTATAAAGTGCTATAAGAGTAAGATGCTTAAGAATAGAACAGGCTAAAATCTTATAATAGGATGAATAAATAAATGTATGGGCCAAGAAGAGAGTCCAGCTAGACACAGAGCTACCAGCACTCAAGAGCCCAGCTTCCTTCTTGGGACAGATCTAATCAGCTCAAGTGTGTGGGGAAGAGAAATTGTATGCCCCTTTCCCCAGTCTCTAAATCTTGAAAACCCCTGACTGAGAACCTTGCCAGGGAAACTAGTGCTGAGCTCAAGTCTCCTGAGTTGTTAAAACCAGTGTGTAGGGCTGAGCCTATGCAGACCACCTCTACTTTCATGCCCCCCCTCCAAAAGGAGGACCACTGTAAAGGTGGGAAGTTTCAACTCTACAGATTACAGTGGGTAGGTGGGGTCACAGTAGTCTCTTCTTTTTGTTTCTCTGTATTATTCTTGGAATTGAGCAGAAAATTTAAATTTTCCCTTTAAATAAGGAAACAACAACCAGTTCTCCCTTGCAACTCTGTTGGAGATCTTCCAAGTTTCCTCTTGCACTCCAAAGAAGAGCAAAAGCTTGGAAGGTTAGAGAGCGTAAGGAATCACCTTCAACCTGGCCACCATCAATCAAAGGAAACCACAGCACCTGGCTAGGCAGAGGGTTATGTGATCAATCTCGCCTTCCTCAACAAGAAAAATGTGTTGAGTAGATCATTTCTCTTCTGATCAGTCTTTCTCAATTAATCTCCCCAAGCCTGATACCCAGTTGTGTGAAAGCATTCCCAGCATCAAGAATTGGCTCCCTGCTCTCTCCAGATGGGCCTAGAATGTAGAGTGTGGGGAACAGGATTCCTAGCTCTCTGTCTCACCACCATTTGTCCTACATTCTCCTCTCTGCTCCTACTTCTCTGTTCCCCACCAGCTTTCACCATACACTTTAAATCCTGCTGCCAGGAACCCCTTCTGGACTCCAGACATTTTGCTTACTCAGTCGTGAGTACTAATCACAAGTGGCTGTGGGGATTCAGGTGTGAAACAGCCCCACTAGGTTCTCACCCTCAAAGAGCTCGGGGTCTAATGAGGGACACAGAAATATAAACAAATCAAATCAAAACAGCCCAGCAAGGGCCATAAAACAAAAATACTAGCAAAGAGCTATGAGAATAAGCCTACTCAGTTCACACTGCTGTCTCCCTTATGTGAGTAAAACTCACATTCATCATCTTGTTTGCTCCAGACAGCCCTGTTAGGTAGATTATTGTATCCCCATTTTACAGATAAAACAAAAACTCTTCTCTCTGAACTCATCAGAGCTGTACTGTCCAATACAGTAGCCAATAGCTACATGTAGTATTTTGATTTAAATTAATTAAAATTAAATAAAATCTAAAAATCAGTTTTTCAGTCACACTACCCACATTTAAAGTTCTCAATAGCCATATATGACTAATGTCTACTACAGTCAATGGTGCGCATTAGAGAACATTTCTGTCATCATAGAAAACTCTATTGGACAACAATGCTTTAGAGACCCTGAGAGGCAGTACAAGGGCAGGAGAGCCAGAGCTCTCAGTATTCCCAGAATAGCTAAGTCAAGCTGCCAATGTGAAAGAAGCAGGAAACTAGGGGGCACTGCAGACGAGACCAAGAGGAGGTGATTATCTGAATCAGGGTCCTCCACTTCCTGGGCTGCACTCAGAGGAGTGGGTTGCAGCAGCCAAAGCAGTGTGGAGACCAGATTATCTGTATCCTGGTACCTGGGCACACCTGAGCCTGTATCAGCAGCTTCCTCGGTGGCAGTCAAGAATTCTATGTCTCTTCACCCTAAGAGACCTCATATCCCCCAAAGACTGTGCTTTTCTCTGTTTATAGATCATTTCTGAAGGCCTCAGTTGCAGAAAAGGAAAAAAGAATTTTAAGCAGCATTTCTAGCCCCTGTGAAAGGCTTGTAAGACCTCCAAATGGCAGCCTCCCACATGCTGGAAGGTCTTGACATCTCCGGGGAGCTTTGACCAGAAAAAGTAAATGCAAGCTGCATTTGCTTTCAGCTAAATAGGCCACTCTGGTTCAGAGGGAAAACACTCAAAAGAAGAGACCTAGAAGACAGACAAGATTTCAAAATGTTCTCACCAAACAGCTACCACTGAGGCCAAAACAAACCCCCAAGAACCATGATTCTATCTCCAGAAACACTTTCAACTACACACCTACTCATGTGCACAGACATCTGACATGAATGCACTGCTTACAGGCACCTATGAAGGCACTGAATCCTAGGAACACACACACAGTTTAGGACAGACACAGCAACAGCCCTGTTCTGTTTATCCACTGCCATATAACAAAGCATCCCCAAACAACAATCATTTATTTAGCAATTTGAGCAGGGTTTGGCTGGGAAGAATCAACTGTGTTCCATGTACTGCCAGCTGGGTTAACTCGACTAAGGCAAGATGCTCTCTAGCATGACTGACAATTACTGCTGGCTGTTGGTTGGGAGTTCGGCTGGTGTAGTCAGCCAGGACATTGACAAGTGGCCTCTTCCATTAGCTGCTTGGCTTCCTCACAACTCGGTGGCTGGTTTCCAAGAATGAGCATCCCAAGAGAACAATACATAAAAGTGCATGGTATTTTTTAAAGATTTTATTTATTTATTTTCAGAGAGGGGGGAAGGAAGGGAGAAAGAGGGGGAGAGAAACACCAATGTGAGAGAGAAACATTGATCAGTTGCCTCCAGCACATGCAACTGGGGACTGAACCTGCAACCTGGGCATGTGCCCTGACCCGAAATCGAACCAGTGACCTTTTGCTTTGTAGATGATGCCCAATCAACTGAACCACACTGGTCAGGGCAAAGTGCGTAGTAAGTTTATGACCTAACCTCAGAAGTCATATACTCTATTAGTTGATGGAGTCACAAAGGTCTGCTTATATTTAAGGAGAAGGAACCAAGCCTACCTCTTGATAGTAGGAGTGTCAGTGTCATATCGTAAAAAGAACATGTCGGATACAATATATCATGGCAGCCACCTCTGGAAAATACAGTTGCCCACAAGCTCTACAACATGATACAAACACCCACACTCATGCACACAACTCACACATCCAGGCTCATACACCCAGTATACAGACACGTTAAGAAGTGTATATAAATTAAAACATCCTGCATTCACATACATACACACTGACATACAGTGATATGCACATTGCCACAGATATATTATTTACGTACTTATGCAATTTAGCACGTCTAGTCAAACATGTAAACATACACATATAGGGTAGCCTTGAAAACCAATCAGAGATCATAAGGAAACCAGACTGGGACAGATGAAATATAACCTAGAAGTCAGCTACCCCCTTACCCTGCTTTATTTCCCCATGGAGAACCCATACCTGAAAAAGCATCAGTGTGAAATGCCAAATTTCTGAAGGTATCATAGTGGTGATGGAGAAGAAGGTGAAAACCACACATGCCACGTCAACCTGAAAGGCTATTTGAGTAGTCCTTTCCTCCCAAGTCCTTGTCTCACCTATACCACCCCCATGGATCATTTTTTTATCATTTCTTTCCCTTGCACAGCATCTCTAGCCAGCCCTAGCCAGCCAGTTTGCACCTCCTTTTCCTGGTTTTTTTCCCCCCTCAAGCTTCCAAATTCCTCACCCCCTCATCAAAATAGCATTTCAGGTTTGTCCAGACCTGATGTAAAGACAGACAGGCAGGGGTTGGAACTGAAACCCTGGTGACCTGACAGACTACCTCTCATCTCTACTTCTCCTGGACCACTTGTTCTCTCACTCTTGTCACCTCCATCACATCAACATATCTGACTGGCTGAGACAGTTTAACTCTACATACCAAATTTGCGGTGAGCCAGATTGGCTGGAATTTCAATCTTCACCCCCATGTACACACCTGGAAGAGTCCTAAGAACCAGGCCACTGCAGGCTGTTGCAGGACTGTCTAGGTAGGCCCCCTCCCTAGTCCAAGCTGTGTCTACCCCTACACAAGAGTCAGGGCTGCCTCTCCAAGCAGGGAGCTGCAGAAGGGATGATGTTTGTGACAAGGGCATCCTGGGCATGGTAGGTACGGAGACCGATCATGCCAGCACAGTCCTGGGTCAGCAAGCCAAAAAAGAGAACCTTTCTCTCCTGTGACACTGTCCTTAATAAAGGTTCCTAAGCACCAAAGCTTTGGGGACTCAAATGTGGAGAATAAGGCTTGCCATATGGCAAGTCTCAGAACATTAGATCATTGAATCCAATGTCACTGTCAGCAGACATCCTTGATCAGGGATTGTGGTGCAGTTTAAGAGCAGACTTTGGAACTGGACAGACCTAGGTTCAAGTCCTGATTGCCCCTCACTAATAAGCAAGTTGCTTAACCCTAACCAACTTTGGAGGGGTATTTCCTTAGCTATATAATGGAGATTAAATGAGATGATGTGTATAAAGCTTTTAGCCCAGTGCCTGGCCCAGCTACTAGCTGCTAATGCTATTCTTTTCCCTGCCTGTTGGCTATACATTGTGCTAGAGGCTGTGTTAAGTCACACACCAGTACACGTACTTACAAACTCATACAGGAGATCCCACTTTATATCCCTACTTTCTAAGTAAGTATCCCACTCCTAGGCCTACACACACCACACACACATTATACATCATGCCCAGGCTGTATAGGAGCTTTTGTGAAAAGGTTTGAAAAAGAGTTATTACTCAGGCCAACAAACCCTCCTTCCAGTCAAAAATGAGATGCACAGAAAATGAAAGGTATGGAGTGTCTCTGGGACAGAGGATTTCAGGGAGGCTCTTCTGGGAAAAGGAAAACTACAGTCTCTGAGCTGGGTGAGGATGAGAAATTCTATGTAGTTTTTCTCAGCAGCATCTTTATTACTCCATATGTTGGAACCCACAATAGGCCCGCTCAGGCGACAAGGGGCTGGTCACATGCAACTTATCATTCTTATTTGTTTAGCTAGTGTGGCTACCCATTTCCCCACAGTCTCTGCAGAGACGCCCTGGGTGGGAGGCACTGGCACCAAGATCATTATGGAATTATGAAACCCGTCAAAGCATCATTAGAACCACTGTGGGGAAATAAATCTTCCCTGGCTGAAACTGAGCTGCATAGCCATAGGAACCCTGCTTCATTCTCCTGTGTTCCTCAGAAACTAGCAGGGGTAGGAGTTGGAGAGTGGAGTAAAGTTGAGGTGTCTTTCCCCAGGGCAGGGGAGCAACGACAATAATAACAACCCAAAGTTAAACAGAACCGTGCAGGTTATAACACTTTCTCACACTCGTCATATCATTTAATTCTCACAGAAATCCTGTGGGATTCAGGTTTTATTGCCCTCATTAACCAAAAAAGAAACTGAAGTTCAAATACTCTGAGAGATGCACCACAGTGCTGGGCCCATGGTAGCCCCAAAATAGAGCGTGTAGAATGAAGTGCTCCTAAGGGGCCAAGTAGACCTTTAGCTCCAAATCTAATATTTTTATATTACAAATAAGTCTGGTTCTACCAACCAGAGTGTGTCCATTAGTTAACAAATTTACTGAGTTCATATGCTAGGTGCTATGCTAAGAGCTGAGGATGTAACGATAAGTGAGTGACTTAGTTTTAACCAATCGAGTACAGAAGAAGCGAGGCTATCCAGTTATAAGACTAGTCTGAGAATTTCTATTTTGCTCTTTTAGGGTCCTGAGCCACTCTTTAATAAGTCTAACTACCCTGAGAGAGAGACAGCGTAGAAAGGGAGGGAGGCCCCGGTGAGCCCAGCCTATCAGTTACCTTGACAAGGTACCAGACATGAGTGAAGCCTTCTTGGACCCTCCAGGCCAGACCAGCCTCCAGCTGAGTGCCACCGAGAGCTCCCAGTCAATATCACATGGAGCAGAAGGGTCATTCAGCCAAATTCTTCCTGAATGTCTGACGCACAAAATTATGAGATGTAACAAAATAGTTGTTTTTTAATCCATGGGTTGGCAAACTTTTTCTATAAAGGATCAGATGGTAGATATTGTAAGTTTTGTGGGCCATGTCATGTATTATTTTTGTTTGTTTTTTAACAATCCCTTTAAAATGTTTTTAAAATTCTTAGTTTTCTAGTTATACAAACATAGGCTATAGCCTGGATCTGCACATGGGACCTACTTTGCCAACCTCTGTTAAGCCATGAAGGTTTGGGTAGTTTGTTACCTAGCAAGAGCTAACCAGAACAGTCCCTTCCTTCATGAAATTAATAGACTGCAAGTAACAAAAACATAAAATAAAAATAATTAATAATTAATCAAATTGCTACACATACCCCAGGTGCCATGGCACTTACATGACTGAGGGCTTCAGGAAAGGACCCCTCAAAAAGGAAACATTTACGCTGAGACTAGAACTTTACTGGTGAAAAGGAGCAGGGAAGAGTATAATGGCCCAGCCTTTCTGGCTAAATGTGGAACTTCTGAAGACCAATGCTAATTCCACAGCTCTCTGCTGGATTGGCCAAGGGCCTACATCACATTTTGACTTCTTCCTCTGCCCAGTATTCTGCTTCTGTCTCCCTTCATTTCATAGATATATGAAATGATATATTAGTCCCTAATAAATATCTTATACCCTAAACTCTGCCTCAGTGCTAGCCTCCGGAAAAGTCAACCCATGACACTTGCAAAAAGAGAATTTATTGACTCAGTAATTGGATAGTCCATAGGGAGAGTTCTGAGTTTCAAGCAGAGGTAGATTTAGATCTCTAAACCAAAATGGGACACGGGACTTTCAATACTAAAACCAGGGCAGAGGCAAAGTCACAGGCAAAGTGGGATGACTAGTCATTCTTACTATAATGTATAAAAGAGGTCCTTTTTTTTTAAGATTTTATTTTATTTTTAGAGAGAGGGGAAGGGAGGGAGAAAGAGAGGGAGAGAAACATCATTGTGTGGTTGCCTCTTGAGCACCCCCTACTGGGGACTCGGCCCGCAACCCAGGCATGTGCTCTGACTGGGAAACAAACCAGCAACCATTTGGTTCGCAGGCCAGCGCTCAATCCAGTGAGCCACACCAGCCAGGGCACATAACCAGGACTTGATATTGCTTCATTTCTTGGGTCGGCTTTCAGCTGACTTGGATGATTCAATCTCAGGCTCTACACATAGCAAAATAGGTCAACAGCTTAAGATCCTATATTCTCTCAAGTTGGAGTCCTACAAGAAGGGAACTACTTTGCCCCTCTCATGGCTCCAAAGAATTGGGTAGAGTCTTATTGGCTTTCACTGGCCTGCTTGAGTCATGTGACCATTTTTTTAGTTTGGTTTTAATTCACATACTATAAAATTCATCATTTTAAAGTATGCGATTCAGTGGTTTTTAGTATATTCACAATGCTTTACAATTATCAGCACTATCTAATTCCAAAACACTTTCCTCATCTCAAAGAAAACCCCATACCCATCAGCACTCCCCCTACCTCTAATTTCTGGCAACCGCTAACATACTATGTTTCTATAGACTTGCCTATTCTGGATATTTCATACAAATGAAATCATATAACATATGGCCTTTTGTGTTTGTCTTCCTTCACTTATCATAATGTTTTCAGTTGTAGAATGAATCAGTACTTCCTTTTTATGGCTAAATAATATTCCCATTGTGTGGATATATTAACATTTTGTTTATCCACTCATCAGGTTATGGACATTTGTGTTGCTTCCATTTTTTGATCATTATGAATAATGCCTCTATAAACATTTATGTACAGGTTTTATTTGAACACCTGTTTTTAATTCCCTTGGGTATATATACTTAGGAGTAGAATTGTTGGGTCATATGGTAACTCTATGTATGTCCTCATTTTTTAATCAACCAATATGGCCTGGAGGATAGAATGGTCTGATTGGTTCAAATCTAAGTCACATGTTCTACTCCTGGTGCTGAGGGTGGAGTCAGTTTCAATAGAACCACATGGACTGAGGAGAGAATGATGGTTCACCAGAAGGAAATGGGACATGGTTATCAGATGGAGGGTAAATGGATTCTAGGCAATAAATCCACAGATGACCACTGCAAATAACTACATTTACTGAATGCTTACTAAGAGCCAGACACTGTGCTAAGTACATACATTATCCCATTTAACCCTCACAGCAACCTCAAGAGGATTCTACTATTATTTCTATTTCATGGACGAGGAAATTGAGCCTCAGAAAAGTTGAGTAAGTTTCCCAAGTTTTATACCTGGGAGGTGGGAATTGAAACTCACGTCTATTGCAGAGCAAAGTGTAAGAGAAAAAAAAAGATTTCGAATTATATTAAAATATAGCTGCTAGAGGCTCTTTTATTTCATTTGTCCAATATTTTTATAATCATTGGAGAAGAGTCTGTGTAACCAAAAATTTTCTTTCACATCAAGAACAGGGAAGAACAGGTTTTTATAATGAAAAAAATCACAGTTGACATTTTTTTCCTTTCCATTTCCAAGTAAGCTTCCAATTTTGTCAGATACTGCATCACTGGCATTGAAATTAAGCAGCTATATTTCTCAGAAAGCCCTCAGGGCTTCTTGTACCAACCATCTTTTCTAACAGGTCTAGCAGAATCTAGCTAAATCCTTGTCATGTGATTAGGAAATGCAGAACTCCGTATCATCCTCTTACCCTCCTTTGGATATGATTTACAAGAGCTCTTATCACAGGCTCTTCTGTGGTCCCCATGATGAGGACCTGGGGCCAGGAATTTCTGACTTCTTATTCTCTACTCTGGTAGACCAGTGTTTGGATAGTATAAGATGGGCGGGACAGAAAATGTGAGGTAACCGAAAAGTTGAAGGGATAGAAGGAGTTGCATTTTATTGCCCCCTACCCTCCACCAATTCCCAAAGGCCAGCCTTTGGAATATCACAGCAGAATGACTTCCTATTAAGTTGCACACTGTATTAGGCTTCATACTAAGCTGCAGGCTTACAGCATAACGCTGACTCCTCCTTGAGAGAACATTTCCCACTACTCCACCTCCCCAAAACACATACATTTCCACTAAAGCAACTTGCATCCTAAGCCCTCAGAAGATTTACTGCCTGTTCCACAAATCAGTGAATACCCCCCCACAGTTGATTCCAAAGACAAGATGCTCATTTGCATGAGAACTTGTGTGTCATTTGCATTATATTTGCAATTCATTTGCATATCATGACTGCCCTATCAAAATGTACATAATTCCTTTGTACTTTCATTTTTTTATTTTCTAAAAAGGGCTACGCCTCCACATCCTGCCCAGACTGTCTGGTAAAATTACTGGTTTGGTATTCTGGGCTTGATTGTGAATAGCCTCACATGCCATGCTGAAGCCTCAAGCTGTAGAGAATCCCCAAGGATAGCAGAACTCATTTTGAGACACTTCATTCATTCATTTATTGCAGAGCTCTTTTGAACATCTACAATGTGCCAGGCACTGTTCTAGGTGCTTGAGGATATATCCATGAAGAAGGAGATAAGAATAATCACAGTATTAAAAGTTAAATGCTGTCATTTCAGAAGACTGCTTGGCACCAAACCAATCAATAGATGAAAATGTTAACCAACACTAAAATCTCCTCAAAGTACTTGGTTATAAGGTGGTTATCTGGGTATTACAGGCTTTGCTTACATTTTTTTAATTAATTCTGAAATTTAATAGTAAATGTCTAAAGGGTACTGAACACCCCAAGATTGTGTCCCAGTGATCCATGGACCCCAGGTTTGAGAAACACTAATCAAGGAGCCTCTAAATAATTTAAACATGGAAATGACCTGGGTTTGCATCTTAGAAAGACCACTCTGGCAGCAACCTGGAAGGTAGGCTGGAAGTGGCTTGAAGCTAGAAATTGAGAGATCAGAGGGACTTTGATAGTTAGGTTATGACTCAGATGTGTGGCTATCCACACTTCCAGACTCATAAACCTGTGCCCCACCCCACCCTCACTGGTATCTGTCTGAAATTGAGTCACACTACATATATGGTGGTTTCAGAAATTTTCAATAAAAATTTGTATAGTCACAGGAAGGGGTCACAACACATTGTTTCACTTGAAACGTCAGCTCTAGATATGTCTATCCAAATTCTCTTATGTAATCATTAAGTGGTAGGTCCTTCTCAACTCTTCCATCACCCAGCTCTCAAATGACTCTCTCTTGCTCGTTGATCTTTTAAACTCTGGTACTCCAAATTCATCATCTCTTTATTTTGTGGAGCAATTCAGCTTCTATTCCAAATTCCAGACAGTGGGAAAACAAAGGGCCCCCTTCAGTTTTAGGACCTACCCTATGAGAGGTTATAAATAACTTTTAAAAAATTATCCTTAAGGAAAAGCTGATTAGGACTTTATCAAGAGCAATAGCTCTGTAATGGGAAGAAGAGATAGAGATATAGAAGAGGGAGAATCAGGACTATAGGGGGGAAAGGAAGTCCATGGCCAAATACAAAGATTCAAGGGATACGCCACAAACAGATCTCACTGGGTCTTGGTCACGTGGTTAGAGTAGATTGCTTGGTTTAAATGCTCAGAGGTGCCCAGATATTATCTGGTTAAAACCCCAGAGTAACACCAACCTATAAAGAACTGAAAGGTAGTGGAGTGGAGCCCAAGGAGAAGATGAGAGAAGCAGAGACAATGTATAGCAAAAAAATAAAAGTTTCAAGAGAGGAAGCCAGCAATTTAAAATATCACAGAGAGATCAAGCACAAGGAAAACTGGAAAAAGTCATTGCACCTAGAAGATAAGGTGGCTTTCTAAGAGCAGTTTTAGTGAGGTCTCTAACGGTGTCAATAGAGACACTGTTGATTACTTACCCAAAAGCTACTTTTCACTCTCTTCTGCCTTACTGGTTAGGACTACCTCCCACTACAGGGGCTCAAAAATGCCAGATATTTCCTCAGTACCCTTTCCCCCACCCCTTTAAACCTAAGCGTAAACAAGTGGCCTACTTCTGGACAATGGAGCTTGGGAGAAAGTCTAGAAGCTTCTGTAAAGATTTTCTTCCTCTGTACAATAGATATCTTCAACCCTTTTCCTGGCCTTGGAAATTGTCATGTGAGCTCATGGTGTTCAGAGCTGTGGCAGCATCTTAGACTATGAAAGGACAAGCCCAGGAATGGAATAAATACCCTGAAGATGGCAAATGAGATAAGACTGGATTCTTGATGGCATTACTGAGTAGATAAATAACCAAACCTGAGGCTACTTTCCTCCGTATTTCTTGTTATGGGAGATAAAGAAATGTCTTTATTGCTTAAATCAGAGATTTTCCTTTTTTCTTTTAAAGATTTTATTTATTTGTTTTTAGAGAGAGGGGAAGGGAGGGAGAAAGAGAGGGAAAGAAACATTGATGTGTGGTTGCCTCTCACTTCCCGCCACTACTAGGGACCTGGCCTGCAACCCAGGCATGTGCCCTGACTGGGAATCGAAACTGTGACGTTTTGGTTAGCAGGCCAGAGCTCAATCCACTGAGCCACAGCAGCCAGGGCTAAATCAGCGATTTTTCAACTGGCGTGCCACAAGAGGCATACTAGTGTGCCACGGGAATTTTTAAAACATGCAATACCTTACTATTTATTCAGAGGCACTGACCTCTTTTCCCTTAAATCATCAAATTAAAAAATGACAACAGCCAACACAACAATAGCCATCCGATGTGAATTAATCAAAATTATACCTATATTTTTTGTCAGATCAGAAAAAAATATATTTTTTGATGTGCTGCAGAATTTTAGTAATTGTGTGTGCCATGAGGTGGAAAAGGTTGAAAATCACTGGCTTAACCCACTATTAGTCAACTATTTCGTTATTTGCAACCATGATACATGGTGGACATGGAAGCCAGAATTACACTGACTGAAGAGGGAATGGAAAACAAAAAAGTAAATATTCTAAAAGTTATCCAGTGATTTCCAAATGCCAATTAATCAACTAGCTGCATTAAAATTACATGGGAAACTTTATAAAAATACAGCTTTCTGATCTTTTTTCCTGGAATATTCTGATTCAGTAAGTCCATCATAGAATCCAGAGATCTTTCTTTTTAATAAAGGTACCACTAGTACAACATTTTGGAAAATTGTTGTCACTTTCTTATAAAGTTAAAGAAACAACCACAGGCACCCTATAACCTGCAATTCCACTCCTAGATATTTACTCTAAAAAAAAGAAAAAATGTCCACAAAAAGACATGTATGAGACTATCCATGGCAATTTCATTCCTAATAGCTAAAACTGGAAACAAGCCCAAATGCCCATAACAGGAGAATGAAAGAGGTCGAGGTCTAGGAATGATTATAAAGATTACCAAGGGGCACTGAACCCCTGATCATGACTGGAAATCAGACTTTGGAGCCAGTAAGCGTGTTTCTGTGGTTTTCTCTAGCAGCCTGGAGACAGGAGCAGAGAAAATCAATCTTGTCTGATCTATATGTGAGAATTAGAGTAGGACGGATGAATAACAGGAGGCAAATGAACTAGAAGTAATGGTGAGAATGAAGGGAAAGTGGCTATCTTTGTCTGAGGGTGCTTTTTTTTTACTATTTTTAAATTTAATCTTTCTTTTAATTGTTATTCTATTACAGTTGTCCCAATTTTTCCCCCTTTGTCCTCCTCTGCCCATCCCACCCCCTGCTCCCACAGTCAATTCCCACATTGTTGTCCCTGTCCATGGGTTATTCATACATGTTCTTTGCCTAGTCCCTTCCCCTTCTTTCCACCATTATCCCCCTCCCTGCTCCTCTCTGATCACTTTCAGCCTGTTCCAACTTTCCATGCCTGTGGTTCTAATGAGGGTGCTTTCGAAACACCCTGTCCAGAGCTTTCTTTATTCTGTCCCCTTTAGCTCTGCCCTCTGTGTTTCATGCCTTCTCTTCCTTGGATTCAAAAATAAGAAAACCAGCCAACGCAGTTTGCACACTCAGAACTGAGACTTAAAGGAGAGAAAGTAGGAGAAATTGAGGTGAGTGTCCCCGAAATGTTCATCCTACGCGGGGACCCCAGAAATAAGCAAAGGCCCAAGTTTCTGTGGCTGCCAAGGAGAATGCTCTCGCTGAGGGTCTAAGGAGCTGTCATTTATGGAATATGGTAATTGGTGGCCTAAAAAATTAATTGGGCTGATCCAGATAAAAGATAAAAGGAAAATTCTATCCAAACAGGTGTCACATTAATTTGACAGGAGGCTGAATGCTAATTTGCATATGTCAACATCCTCTTCCCTTCCCTCTCCCCTCTCCCTCAGTCATGGCTTATTTCAAGCTGTTTTCTAGAGAAAAGAATCAGAGAAGCACAGCCTTACAGGGACAAGAAGGTTTTCCAAGGAGAGATGTCCAGGAAAGGAGAAGGGAGATGGCTGCAACATAATAGCTCTAACTTCCCTTCCTCTCTGTCTCTGCAGGCTCAGTGAAAGGAAAAATAAATAAATAAACCAAGGCTATCAAAGGTCTACATTGTGTCCAGCCCTATGCTGAAGGCTTTGACATTAACCTTCCCAACAACCCAAGTCCAAGGTCATACCCAAGTAAAAAGAGTGAAGTTTGGGGGAGGAGAAGTACCACACAGCTAGTGAGGGGCCACACCAGGGCCTCAGCACAGGTCAGTCTGACACAAATGCTGAACTTCTTCATCTATAATGAGCCAAGTGGTGCTTTCTATGTGTGTCAAAGATTAATTGAGCCCTGGTTGGTGTGGCTTAGTGGGTTGAATATTGTCCTGCAAACCAAAAGGTCACTGGTTCAATTCCTGGTCAGGGCACACACCTGGATTGCAGAACAGGTCCCCAGTTGGAGGCACGTGAAAGGCAACCAATAGATATTTCTCTTTCACATCGATGTTTCTCTTCCTCACTTTTCCCTCCCTTCCTCTCTCTCTAAAAATACATAAATAAAATCTTTTTTAAAAAGATTAATTGACCCCATAGCAAGTGTAGACAACGAAAAGTGGAACACTGTCTTGCAGGTGAAAGCTCAATTTCTTTAATTCCCAGGACACCCAGTGACACACAGAGCAACAGAGGCTGCCATCCATCAACAATAACGAAACAACAAGAGCCACCACTTCTTGAGATCTTACTAAGGGCCAAGCACTGTTTCAGTGCTTTATAGCTGTTATCTAATATTTATCTTCACAATAACTCTATGGGGCAGCTAACAATTATCCTGTCAAGAACCCATGGAACATATAAAAAATGGGTCACATATAAGACTAGAGAGCACATCTTATCAGATATTTTAAAAAAAATCAATAGACCACTTTCTATAATCAAAATAGATCTTAACAACACAAAGAAAACAGGGCCCCTGTTGGAAACACTTTTAGACTCATGGGACAAAAAAAGAAAAAAAAATATTTAGAAATGAAAGTTAGTTGTACAAGGCAAGTAAAGTGGTACTTAAAGGGAAATGTATAGATTTAAATGCTTATATAAGAAAAGCAAAAGTTGGAGAAAAAAGCATCCAATTCAAGAAGTTAAAAATGAACAGACTAATCCAAAAAAGAGAAAAATGAGGAAATCATAAGACAAGGGCAAAAATTAATAAATTTAGAAATAGAGATACTACAGAAGACAAGAAAACTGTATTTTTACCCTTGCCCAAGTACATCCTTACTGATTTTAGAGAGAGGAAAGGAAGGGAGAGAGAGAGGGAAAGAATCATCAGTGACAGAGAGAAAAATTGATGGGTTGCCTCTTGTGAGTGCCCCAGCCCAAGGCCAAACCTGCAGCCTTAGGCACGTGCCCTGACAGGGAATTAAATCCTTAACATTTTGGTAAAAGGATGACACTCCAACTAACTGAGCCACACCAGCCAGGACTAAGAAAACTTTCTGATAATCTCCATGAAGAAAAAGGGAAGGCATTGATGGAACAAGAGGGCATTATGATAAGTGAAATAAGTCAGAGAAAGACAGAAACCATATGATTTCACTTATATGTGGAATCTTGAGAACAAAATAAATGGACAAACAAAACAGAAACAGACTAATACAGAAAACAGACTGATGGCTGTCAGGTGGGAGGAGAATTGAGGTGTGGATGAAAAAGGTAAAGGAATTAAGAAGTACAAATTGGTACTCACAAAACAGTGACAGGGATGTAAAGTATGGCATAGGGAACATAGTCAATAATATTATAATAACTATGTATGGTGCTAGGTGGGTACTTGAATTATCAGGGGGTCACTTCATAAATTATATAATTGTCTAACCACTGTGCTTTACACCTGAAACTAATGTAAAATAATATTGAATGTCAGTTGTAATTGAAAAATAAGTTATTAAAAAATTTTTAAAAGACATAAATTTTGAAGAAAACATCAAAAAATTTTAATGAGGACATACCTGCAGGTATTGTAGAAAATTTGGTCATGAGGGAATACTATTACAAATTTTAGGTCAATAAATTTTAAATTTTTGATGAAATGAATAACTTCCCTTAAAATGGAAAAAAAAATGACCCTATAATGGAGATATTATTTTTTTTCCACAGAAGAGGAAACTGAGGAACAAAGAGGAACTTTGTTCAGATTCCCATAGCTAGTAAGAGATAGAGCCTGTATTTGGAGACTCAGGCAGTGAACCTCTAATCCATCCTGCCTCCCTCCCTCCCTCCCTCTCTCCCTCCCTCCCTCGCTCCCTCCCCCATTTAGTGAGCATCTGCTAAGTGCTCTTGTGCTAGGGGTTGTAAGAATAAAAGAGAAAGTTCTTGCCCTCAGGAAGTTCCCAGTCTAGGAGAAAATACTAGAACACAGGCTAGGGTAAATCAAATGAGATACCTGGGGTAGAAAATTTAAGGATGTGTTCACTCTCACTTGCACAGCTCTCCTTAAATTTTGCACCCTAGTCCTGGCCCTGCTAATAAGCATAATCACAAACGCAAAGTTACATGTTTTCAAAAACTTGAAACAGGTAAGAATTCTGAGCTATGGTTGTGAAAAAGGGCATTCCAGGCAGGGGAACTAATATGAACAAAGGACAGAGGAGGAAAGCAGCATGATCGCTGGTGGAAACTACAAGTCGTTTGTTTGGTATTTCGGAGCCATACCAAATCAGTGCGTGGTGGAGAATGACAGAAGAGAGGCTATAGAAATGGCCAAGGTCCAGGTCATCATAGATGCTTTATATCATGACAAGGAGTTTAGATTTCATGGTAAGGGTTTAAGCAGAGGAGTAACACAGCCATAGCTATATTTCAGAATGATCCCTCTGACAGGAATGTGGATGGTGGCAGGGGTGGGAACAAGGCTGAAGGCAGAGAGATGAGTTAGGAGGCTGTGGCAGCATCCAGGCAAGGGATGAAGAGAGCCTGCACTAGGGCAATAGCAGTCGAAATGAAGAACAGGAAATGGATTTAAGAAATATTTGAGATGTAAAATTTGCAGGACTTAGCAGCTGATTGAATGTGGGAGAAGAAAGTGTGAAAGGACTCAAGAATGAGACCCCTTACCATCCAGTTTCTGTCATGAATAATGAGTATACAGAAGTAACACCAACTTCCATCCATTTCTCAATTCATTAATACATCCAATAATCTATCTATCTGTTTAGTCATTCCCTTATTCATTTTTTGATTCATAATTCATATGTCCATCCATCTATATATCTGTCCTTTGATCAAATTCTTGTTGAGTGTCAAAGCACCATGAAGAATGCATGCATATAAAAGGCATAATACTTGGCCTTATTCACTTATTCATTCATTTCCTAAGCTTTTATTGATATCCCCCTATGTGTCAGGTACCATTCTAGATAATATAGTTTTTATATAATAAGTATTATTACATATAACTTATAATATAAAATATATGTAATAGCAGTGAACAAACAGAAAAGGTCCTGTTTAAAGACCTAATGTTCTAGTGGAAGATACAGGTAGAATGCAAAGAAATAATTAATCTGAGGTAGGGAAAATTTTTTGTAATAAAAGAAACCAGAACTCCTTGGGAGGAATGGCTGATTCTAGGTCTGGGGCATGAAATATGTAGTATGAGCCTAAAGTATCTCGAAGAAAGAAAAGAAAGAAAGAAAAAGGAAGGAAGGAAAGGAAGAAAGGAAGGAAGGATGGAAGGAAGGAAGGAAGGAAGGAAGGAAGGAAGGAAGGAAGGAAGGAAGGAAGGGAGGGAGGGAGGGAGGGAAGGAGGGAGGGAGGGAGGGAGGGAGGGAGGGAGGAAGAGAAAGAACTCAATCAAAAACCCAGTGATGGAGGTATATCAAGGGGACATAAGAACCAACTAAAATATCTCACAGTAATCAAAACTGGAACAATTTGAGCCCTGGCTGGTGTGGCTCAGTGGGTTAACCGTTGGTCTGGGAACCGAAAAGTTGCTGGATCAATTCCTGGTTCAATTCCTGGTCAGGGCACATGCCTGGGTTGCAAGCCTGGTCCTTGATAGGGGCACATTAATGTTTCTCTCACATATCACATCAATTTTTCTCCCCCTCTCTTTCTCCCTCCCTTCCCCTCTAAAAAAATAAATAAATAATAACATCTTGGAAAAAATTGGAACAGTTTGAGAGGTCCAAACTAGAGATATAAATTAGGAATTTTTAAAAAAATAAACATTAATGTGTGATTGTCTCTCATGTGCCCCCTGCTGGGGACCTGGCCCACAACCGAGGCATGTACCCTGACCAGGAATTTAACCAGCGACCTTTCGTTTCGGTGCTCAATCCACTGAGCCACACCGGCCAAGGCTAAATTAAGAGTCTTAATGCTACAGAAAATCACTTAGAAATGAGTCTGGACAAAAGATGGACCCTTGCTTGGGGCCTTGAATGTGTAGAGGGCATGAAGATAGGAGAAGGAGCTGCCAGGAAGGCAGGAAGAAAACCATGAAGGTGTTAGTGCCCAGGAAGCCAAGCAAAGAAAATGTTTCCAAAGGAAGGGCATGATCAACTAGGTCAAATGCTGCTGAGCTGCTGCTAGGTCAAATTTTACATCTCAAATATTTCTTAAATCCATTTCCTGTTCTTCATTTCGACTGCTATTGCCCTAGTGCAGGCTCTCTACATCCCTTGCCTGGATGCTGCAACAGCCTCCAGACTGTTATCCAAACTTGTATCCAGACTATCTAAAGACACAGAATGAATGACAACTGAAAACTGACAAATAAATTTGGCAAGTTGCTTCTTATGGGGTGGGAGGGAGAGCTAAGAAAAGTGAGAAAGAAAAGGAACCAACTATGTTGCTCTGGAAAAAACCCAGGATATAATCCTTAACCAGGCTGTCTGGTGGGGGTGGGAGAGGAGTGTTTAGAGAGAAAGATGAAACCCTCCAGGCTGTCAATATTGAATACTTTTGTCTGAGGCCACTAAGCCAAATGGGGCAAAATTTCTAAATCTTCAGGCTAGAAAGATCATCACTAAACACAAAAATCTCTTTGTCTTCCAGGGAACTACACCTAAACTTGCAAAGAGAAGGGCTTTCTGCCTGAAGGCACCAATCCAGGATTCTGTTCATTCATTCATCAAGTATTTATGGAGCCTACTATGTGCCAAGTAGTCTTACTGACTCTATGGAAATCGCAGAAAACAAGACAGACAAAGTCCCTGCCCTCGGGAGCTAATAATCTTTCCTGTCCCTGCACTTTCCTCTGATCTTAACCTCTTTGTGCCATGCCCAGAAGCCATGAGGCTACAGGGCAGAACTGAGCAGATCTACCCATCACCCCTTGAGCCTGGTAGGACATATAAAACTCTCCCTTTCGGGACAGAGTACAGAGATCAATCCGCTTGGCAGAGGGTAAATTTTCCCCAGGGTCAAACCCAGGCTGGGAGCAGAGGCCCCACACCTGGAGTGTCATTAGTTTGGATGTCACTGCAATTATTATGTTAGCTCTAGACCAAACAGAGTCACAATTAAGGACAGGGTTTTAAATCACAACTTTCCAGAGTCTCATTAGGTAATTGATGCTGATCACATTGTTTAATGGAGACCCACAAAGTGCTTGCTATTTATATTACAATGGGCAGAGAAAAGGCTCAGCTAACCAGATAACTGACTGATGATATGAGGGACTACTGCGAATGGGTGGGAAGAGGCAGGGAAACCTGGTGAAGTTTTCCTGCCTGTGGCTTTAAGTTTCCTGTTGGTGATGATTGTTTGACCAGGTTCAGAAGACACCGTGCCCTGGTCTTCACAAAGCCCAGAGCTGCCCTTTTTAGGAGCCAGGGACTAAGATAAGAAGTCATTTAATAGGATTTTCTACAGCAGGTTAAACCACTTGCTAAACGAGCAATTTCAGTCTTCCCTTTCCCATTCAGTAGGAGGGAGTTAAGCTCATTTCTCCTCCAGCCTACACCCCCAACTCCCATATCCACACTCCCTCACCAGCTATTAGCAAGAAAGATGGTACAGAAGGTACAATTGTAGTGACTCTTTGGGCCTGAGTTCTCCAGATCATGAAACTGTCAAAGAGTGTCACTGCATTCCCCACCCTGCACGCCCCAAAGCACCCTTGGAGACTCATGCATACCCTCCATATGCCAGTCTCCCTAGAAAAAAAGCCCCAGGGCAGGCCAACTTCCCTGCTACTCACCAAGAAGGGGCTATAATACTTCCTACTGCAGAGGAAGGAGTGCAGATGAGATTCATTTCTTTCCATTGTTGAGACATGGGGCTTTTCAACAGGGATCTTTGATTAACTCCTACAAATCAAGGCATATAAGGCATTTTCATAACCTTCAGGTATTTAAAAGAGATTTCTAGGGGAAAGGAAGGAATGATCTTGAGAAGAAAGAAGCCATACCATCTACCAACATACGGACCAAAACTGGGTTAACGGGAGATGTGTCTGGTAAAGAAGAATTTAGTGTTTCCAAGATTCTGACTTTTGATTGGCCTGGGACCTTCTCATATCTGGAATCATTTCCATTTGCTCTATATGTATAACCAGTCCTCTTCCTTTATTCTCCTTTCTCTCTTCCTCCTCTTCCTCCTTCTCCTCCTCCTTCTCCTCCTTTTCCTCCTCCTCCTTCTTCTTCTTATCCTTCTCCTTCTCCTTCTTCTTCTTCCTATCTCTAACTCTATCTCTATCTCTCTCCTCTGGTATGCTCCTCTTGCCTTCTTTTGCATTGAGACTGATAGCTGATATGATGTCCTGGTTAAGAGCAAGTGCTGTCTCCTCCAAATTGACCTACAGATTCAATTCAATCCCTATCAAAATTCCTGCTAGCTTCTTTGCAGAAATTGACAAGACAATCCTAAATAATCATATGGAGATGCAAGAGACCCAGAATAGCACAAAAATCTTTAAAAAGAACAAAGTTGGAGCACTCGCACTTTCTGATTTTAAAACTCACTACAAATCTATAATAATCAAGACCGGGTGTTACAGCCATAAGGGTAGACATGTAAATAAATGGAATAGACTTGAGACTCCAGAGTAAACCCTCACATTTATAGTCAGATGATTTTCAACAAAGATGTCAAGGTAATTCAATAGTGAAAGAACAGTCTTTTTACAAGTAATGCTGGGAAAACTGGATATCCATGTGCAAAAGAATGAACTTAGACCCCTTCCTCATACCATACATAAAAATGAACTCAAAATAAATCATAGACTTAAATGTAAGAGGTAAAACTATAAAACTATGAAGAAAAGAGAAGAGTAAATCTTCATGATTTGGGATTAGGCAAAACCTTCTTAGATATGACAACTAAAGTACAAACTACAAATAAAAAATGCTAAGTTGGACTTCATTAATAGTAAATATTTTTGTGCTTCAAAGGATACCATCAATGAAGTGAAAAGACAACCCACATAATGGGAGACAATATTTGCAAGTCATATATCTGATAAGAAACTTGTATCCAGACTATCTAAAGAATTCTTGTAATTAAATAATAAAAAGACCAATAACCCAATTTAAAAATGAGCAAAGTATCTAAATAGACATTTCACTAAGGAACATATGCAGATGGACAACAAGCACGTAAAAAGATGTTCAACATCATTAGTCATCAGAGAAATGAAAAATAAAACCACAATGAGTTACTACTTCATAACACGAGGACGGCTATAATAAAAAAGATAGATAACAACAAGTGTTGGACAGAATGTAGAGAAATTGAAAACCTCATACACTGCTGGTAGGATTGTAAAATGGTGCAGCTGCCTTGAAAAACAGCCTGGCATTTCCTCAAAAGGTTTAACATAGAGTTACCATATGGCCCAGCAATTACACTCCTAGATATATACCCAAGGGAATTGAAAACAGGTGTTCACACAAAAATTTATACATGAATGTTCACAGTAACATTATTTATGACTGCCATAAAGTAAAAGCAATCCAAATTCCTATCAACTGATAAATGAATAAATACAATGTAGTATTATAGTGTATACTCAAACAATGTCCATACAATGGAATATTATTATTCCATTTCATTAATATTAATGAAATATTATTTGTCAATGAAAAGAAATGAAGCACTGATAAATGCTACAACATAAATTAACCTTGACAACATTATGCTAAGTGATTTAAGCCAATCACAAAAGACCATATACATATGATTCCATTTGTAGGAGATGTCCAGAATAGGCAAATCTATAGAAAAAGAAAGTAGATTAGAGGTTACCTAGGACTGAGAGTGTTGAGGGGGAAATGGGAAGTGACTCCAAATTGGTATGGGGTTTCATTCTGGGGTGATGAAAACATTCTAGAATTTATTGTGGTAATGGTTGCATAACTCCATAATATACTAAAAACCATTGAATTGTGCACTTTAAATTAATTGTATAGTATTCGAACTATATTTCAATAAATACACATACCCATACATATATGTGAATAAAAAGCAATGGGCAACTCAAAAATTAACTAAAAATTCTGCATATAATTGTTACAACTAAGAAATCTGATTATTGTATTTTAAAATAATAATAACATCCTTAAAACAATGTCTGAGGGCTTTGCTGGCAAATCTCAGTTCTGGTACCTGCTGAATCTGTGATTTTGGATAAGTTACTTAATCTCACTGAGCTTACTTTTCTCATCTTAAAATGTGTGTTAGGTCATCATGAGGATTAAATAAATTATCTTTTAAAGACATCTGGCATGTCATAGGTGATCACTAAATGAAAAATATAAAAAAGAGGCAGGGAACAGGAGTAACTAGAGAAGGGGAGAAGAAGAAACAGTATTTGTGGGCCAAGGCTACATTCATACAATTGTACCTAACTTTTCACTGGGCTCCGGGGACATAAAGAAGTCTCAGACTTTGAAGAGCAAGAAGGCTGAGGGAAAAGAAGGAAGGGAGGGAGGGAGGGAGGGATGAAGGAAGGGGAGAAAAGAGAGAGAGAGAGAAAGAGAGAGGGATGGAGGGAGGGAGAGAGGGAGAGAGGGAGGAAGGAAGAAAGGGAGGAAGGAAGGAAGGGAGAATGCAATCCTCATGGAAAAGTTGCTCAGGGACAGAGGGAAAGGCTTCTCAAGGGGAGAATACACCCTGGCTGAGTGGCTTAGTTGACTGGGGCATCATCCTGTACATGAAAATGGTTGCAGGTTTGATCCCCCATCAGGGCACAAACCTAGGTTGCAGTTTTGATCCCGTTGATATGCTTATGAAATTGATGTTTATCTCTCACATCTCACATCATTGTCTCTGTGTGTGTCTCTCTCCCCCTTCCTCTCTCTCTAAAATCAATAAACATATCCTTGGGTGAGGATTTAAAAAGTTTTTAAAAATATAATCTAAAGGGGAGGAGATTTTGAGTTGTCCCCTCCCCCCATTGGGGGTGACCAAAACAATGTGAAGCACTTCCTTGTAATGAAAACTGGATAAAGCCAACCCAGGACAGAGGGGAAAGTCAAGAGCAATTGTGGATTGATTGCTCTTGGCCAGGATGTGCAGTGAAGCTGACACAACAGGTAGGGGCCTGCCTCCCTGACCTTGCAAAGGTGAGCAGAGCCTTAGGAGTGCTTCCTGTCTCCTCTTCTTGTTCCTAGCTCTTCTCAGTCCCTAAGCCTCTACGTCTCCTTTTCCCTCCCACCAGCCTCTTTTGGGGAACAGCCCGATGCTCTGTGGGCAGAGCATGACACCTCCATCACTCCTCCCTCTAGTGACTCATTCACAAGACTGGGGGTGGCAGAAAGTGCCAGGGCCCTAGAGCTGCAGCCCTATCCAGATTCTGGCAGTTTAGAGACAACCTATCTTCTTCCCTCCTCCCCACACCCCCACCACCCCCACTACTTCCATCTCTAACTCGACATTTCTTCCTCCCCCTAAACTCTTCTTGCCTTTCCATTGCCACCTCCTTTCTCTTAACTCTGGCCTCCAGGGGCTGCTGGGTTGAAACAGCCTAATTCCAAGGGAAGCAGACCCAACCCAGATCTAGGGGCCCTTTCCCAAGGGAAGTGTCCAGGCAAGGTCTGTATCCCCATGGCCAGGCCTTTGAGGGGCAGGGCCCATGATGTAGAAAGTCTTCTGAGCAATATTTAAATCAACAATTAAATTATTTTACTACATGCTAAGTGTTTCACATGCTTTGTCTCATTTATTATTTCCAACAACTCTATGAGGCCAATAGTATCATCACTGCCATTTTGCAAATGAGAAAAGAGAGAAAAAATACTCTGGAAAGTAGACGACTGGGGCTCAAGCCCAGGACCCAGGACTCTTAACCACCAGGTTCATCTGCCTATTTTGGGAATGGGGGTCAGTGTAGTCGTGGCAGTACATGCAATCCTGAGGCCCTCAGTACAGCTGCCCTGAAGTCTGGGACTAAGGGCTTTGACACTAGCCTCCCTCCTAGTCCCCATGGATTTGTGGACCTGCCCCACTCCGCTCCTGAGGGGTGGGAAAGTGGAGGGCTACTCAGAGGATTCTTGTCCCTCTTAGAATCTTACCTTCCTATTAAACACCTAGGACAAACAAACATCAGTGTGATTCTGGGGTGCCCAGGGGCTATCTAGGAAGAGGGAAAAGGGCATTGCTTATAGTTACAGGCTGGCAGAAGGGGGTACAGACACTCAGGTGTGGGGTTAGGCCAAGCCTGCAGACAGAGCAGACATCTGTCATGCCGAAAAGGCACAGAGATGGCCCACATGACAATAGAAATAATAATACCCTTGAATTATGTAGCACTTTATAATTCCTCAGGCACTTTACAACCATTTGATCCTCCAGCTGACCTCTGAGGACCCAAGGAAGCAGAAAGCATCTTTCATAAGCTGCACTACCTGTCAAGTCCCCTGCCCCCAGAGGGGGAAAAAATAGGAGGCCGGCAAGGAAGTGAGTGAGTTAACCAAACCCAAGCCCCAGTGCAAAATTGATAGTTTTTATGGTGACTTTATCCTCAGACTCCTCAGATATCATATTTTCACTGGATTACCACATTTACATAAGAGTACAGGGTGAGAGACCCTGATAAATCTTCCCTGCATGAGGATGAATACAGTGGAAATGTACTGTTGACAATGATTTGTTTTATTGCACTACTGCCCTTCAATTTAGGGAGGAAAGAACAAGGCTATTGCCTTATGAACAGAGAGAGGAAAAGCAAGAAGGGGAAGAGAAGGGAGCATGACCAGCAATCTAGAAAGAGAGGAATGAATGAGAGGGGAAGAGACAGGAAAAGCTTCAGGCAAAGTGCAAAAAGGAATGAAGGAAGGAAGGGAGGGAGAGAGAGAGGGAGGAAGAGAGGAAAGGTTTCTCAGTAGTCAAGAATGTAGTGGTGACCCAGCTGGTGTGGCTCAGTGGATTGAGTGTTGGCCTGTGAACCAAAGGATCACCAGTTCAATTCCCAGTCAGGGCACATGCCTGGGTTGCAGGCCAGGTCCCCAGGAGGGGGCATGCAAGAGGCAACCGCACATTGATGTTTCTCTCCTCTTTCTCCCTCTCCTTCTCCCTCTCCTCCCCTCTCTCTAAAAATAAACAAAATATTTTAAAACAGAAGAAGAAGAATGTAGTGGTGAAAGGGATGGAACAGGAACAATTCTGCACAAGGTGTAGCTGGCTGTTGGGGAGCAGCCCATGGTAGTGGGGTGTGAAAGGTTCAGAGGTTATTTGGGTAGGTGCCAGGCTCTTACCTTCGTAGATGGTCAGGAGAGGCTGGGAGAGTAAGGAAAGTCACAGGCACAGGTTTTCCTTTTAAGTCCACTTAAGGTGTTATCAAAGGCCTGTGTGTACCTCTTCCCACCACTTCCCACCACTCCATCCACCTGTATCAGAGAACAGGTGGGTTCTAGGGGCACTGGGACTGAGATACAAGAATCCCTGGGCCTGTGTCTTTCTCAACCAGAGGCTTGGGTTTCAGTTCCTGCTCTGCCACTAACTTGGCTGGAGGGCTTTAATACCCTAAACTCTCAGTCTTGGTTTCTTTATTGGGAAAATGGGAATTTATTCATCCATCCAACAAATATTTACTGATTGTATGCCAGGCAGTGTGCTATGGAATTGTCTACATAACAGAAAACAAGGTAGATAGTAGTCCTTTCCTTCCAAGAAAGGATAATCCAGTGAAGGTAACGAAACTTCCTCTGAGAAGCAGGCCCTGCCCACACCAAGGTAGTAAGTGATGAGAGCTCTCCCTGCCAGGCACAGTGCTAACTGCTTCCATGTATTAAGTCTCCTACAATCCTTAGAGCAGCCCTATGGCATAGCAGAACCAAGTTAGCTATGTGTGCCTCTAGGCTCCCAGAGCCCTCCAGCACAAGTCTTTATAAGTCACTTTTCACCTTATATAGTAATGGAACCTTTGTATAATGGGGCCTTAGCTCCTAACAGGAACAAATAAGTCTCTAAGCAATACTCCCAGACTTGCAGTTCCCTCCCAGGGAACTTGGACCCTGAAGGAAGGAAAAAGTGAGAAAACAGAGAAGGGGATGTGAAAGGCCACGTAAATGCTGGGATTCCCCTAAACCTGCCCCCTTTTCCGCCTCTCCTTCAGTTTTTGCTTCGCTACCCAAACAAGCATATCAATTGGCTGGCCTGCCCTTCTGTCTCACCTGAGTAGAGTAAGTCCTCACCTAATGTCATTGATAAGTTCTGCAACTTTTAGCAAAACAACAAATAATGAAACCAACTTTACCATAGGCTAACTGATATAAACAAGAGTTAAGTTCCTATGTCATCTCACTGATGTTATAACAAAACAATGTTGAATGAAATGATGTTAATCGAGCACCTGCTATACCATGTCAAAGGTCATTTATTTGAGCCATGTTATCCTTTCCCTGCTTCTCCCCCACTTTGTCCCTCAGCCCCCTTCTGCAAAGAACTGATCCTGGCCTCTTCCCAACATCTGCTCCATGTCTCTGAAAGTTTCCTGACGTTTGGTATGAAGACAGGTTTGAGGAGCCATTTCCTCTACAGATGAGCAGCTTGTGTAAGGTATAAAGAACGTGGTATGTTCTGGGAATCACAGATGGTAGTGTCATGTTTAATCTGTAAAGTGGGGCTGGGAGCAGTAGAAGGTGAGGCAGAACAGGGGCAGAAACCAGCCTTGGTGGAAGATTTTGTCCCAGAGGCCATGGAAGCCATTGAAAAATTCTGCACAGTTTGGAACTCAACCCTTCCCACTCAGCTGTCTTCACTTCCACACATCCCTTTCTCTCTCTCTCTCTCTCTACCCTCTCAACCTTAGCCCCCACCCCCACCCCACCCCTGCCATCCCATTTGGCTCATAGCAAAATCTTAATAACATCAAAGATTTATTGAGAACCTTCTCTGTGTAAAGTTTCTGTTCACCTCAACCATCTGGCACATATGAGGTAGGCATTATTATTGTCCCCATTTCACAGGTGAGAAGAATGACTTCAGTAAGTGATTTGCCCTAAGTTACAAATCAAGGAAGAAGCAGAGCCCATTTTCTTAATCATTACACTAGTTGATCACACCCTCTATCCTGTTCCAAATCTCTCCTGTGGAAAAAAAAATTAGAGATATCTTCAGGAAGCCTTTGAGATCTAGAGACAGACCAGGGAAGAAACAGTAAGTGCAGAGACAGGACAATTGTGGAGGAGGAATTCCCAGGTTCTGATGGGACCCATCTTACCCAGCCTTGCCCACTTCACTGTGCTTAGCAGGCAGTCAGTCTCTTCCCATATCTCCACCCCCTGTCTTGGTCCACTTGCTTCCTCCATTTCCCATACCCTCCTTCACTTCCTTGGGTACTGTTTGCCTTTGTTTTTCAGGTTCTGTATTTGTTCAGAAAATGCCCGGATGGCCCTGACAAGTGTGGTTTAGTTGGTTCGAAGTCATCCTGCAAAGTGAAAGGTTGACAGTTCAATTCCCAGTCAGAGAACATGCCTGGGTTAAGGGACTGGTCCCCAGTTGTGGTGCGTTGATATTTCTCTCACATATCACAATGATGTTTCTTTCCCTCCCTTTCTTCCTCCCTTCCTCTCTCTAAAAATAAATAAATAAAATCTTAAAAAAAAAAAAAAAGAGTCCTCGCTGGTGTGGCTCAGTGGATTGAGCACTGGCCTGTGAACCAAAGGGTCACCGGTTCAATTCCCACTCTAGGGCACATGCCTGGGTTGCGGGCAAGGTCCTCAGTAGGAGGTACATGAGAGGCAACCATACATTGACATTTCTCTCCCTCTTCCTCCCTCCCTTCTACACTCTGAAAATAAATAAATAAAATATTTAAAAGAAAGAAAGAAAGAAAGAAAGAAAGAAAGAAAGAAAGAAAGAGAGAGAGAAAGAAAGAAAGAAAGAAGAAAATGTCTGGATGGACCAGGACCCTATGGAAGCCCTCCAGATAATTCAGCCATCTGTAGAGGATGGCCTCCCCTGTTCTCCAACTCTACAAAAGGTCTGGCCACACCCTGGGATTCCAATGCTCTTCAGCAAAGTTTAACTCCTCCCTACCTCATCTCCCACTACCTACCCCTATGCCCTCTCACAAGCTAAAAATACATAGCCACATATGCTTCCCAGAACATGCCAAGTTCTTGAAACCTTTGCATATGCATTTTCTCTCTCTGGAATGCCAGCGTCTGCTCTGGCCCAAGTTTTCCACCAGGAAAACTAATTCTCCTCAGTCTTGACTCAAACATGACCTCTAACCCACCAGCATTATCATCTAGGCCATCATTTCTTATCTGAACTACTCCCTCACAGGTCTCTAGAATGCCACTCAGGCCCTACACCATCCATTTCCCACACTGTACCCTTCTTAAAACTTGTCAGTGGTTTCCCATGTCCTCCAGGTAATGGCATAACTTTCTCACCTGGTTTTGGCAGCTCTTCCACCTCACTCCCACCCGCTCTTCTTGCTTCATGTCCTGCCACCATGCCTACCACTCTACTGGTACCCCAGGCAGATTTCTAGACACTGTTACTCAGTCCACTGAAACTTGCTGTTCTCTCTTGACCTTACATGATATTCCCTTGGCCTGGAACTCTCTTTCCCTCCTTTCTCCCCAGCTGACTTCTAATCTTTCAGGCAGTTCTCAGCCTGAACTCACCTCACCATGGTGCTTGCAGAACCCCCCAGACTGGTCAAGCTGCCTCTGCTTTCTGCCCCCACAGCACATTATTCCCCTAGGACAACATTTATCCTGTTGGTTACTACCATCTTATTTATTCCCATGTCGACCTGGGAGCCCACTTTATTTCTTGCTATAACTCAGAGTCTAGTACCGGTGGGTTCTCCATGAACAATTGTTAAAGTAGTGAGTAAACAAAGCCTTCCCTGTCTTCACAGTGCAGACTCAGACACCCACTGCAGCCTCTACCGCCCCCACCCTCACAGTTACCATTCTGGATGATAGGTGATTGCTTCTCTGGGTATCCCTCTCTCTTTATGGACTGGATGGTACCTTTAATGTTTGTATTCCAGTGCCTGATACAGAGGTCAACATTCATCCTTCCATCCACCCTCCCATTGTTTTTAACAAATATTTATTGAGTATTAGAGACTGTGAATGCAACAGTGAATGAGGTAGAAAGGGCCCTGCCTTCAAGCTCATACTCTTTGGGCACAGATGGGTGCCTAATGAGCAGGAAGTTCAGTGAATCTCAGTCCTACTGGGAAGTCCCTGAGGGATTTCCTTCCCAGAGCTACAAGGCAAGCAGCACAAACTCAGGGGAAAGAGACTACATTCTCTTGGTGATCTCCGGCCCTCCGTTTGTCCAGGTCGCCTTGGGCCTGGCCATCAAGCAGCAACAGCAGGGAGAAAGGGAAAAAGGGTAGGAAGGGTGGGCCTAGTGAAACGGTCCGAGTCCCTAAAGATAGGCAATGGTGCTATACAGCCCAGTGCCAACATGCACTTGGCCAAGGCAGTGTGGTAACTGGCTTTCTTCTTTTCCCTGGAGCAGATAAAGAGAGATCCAAGAGGAAAAGACATAAATGGATAGAGATGACAGAGGAAAAAGGAAGGAGAGAAAAAATAGAACGGAGAGGAGGAGTCAGAAATACAAGGAGAGGGAAGGAGACTGAGGCACAAACAGAAGGCCTGCAGAGCTGAACCCTGCCTGTGTTGCTGGGAAGGCAGCTCTGGGTATAGTTCCTTGTCTGGGTCACTGTGGGAAAAAAAGAGAAAAGAGGGTTCAATTTTGAGCACTTGGGATTCCCTAGATGTTTTCCAGAGCCCCCTGATCCTGCCAATTGTCTCTGGCGCCATCTGCCCATCCCAGGAGGCTTCTGCCAGGGATCTGCCAGCCTCCAAACTAGAATATACTCAATGCAGACCCTCATGAGTAAGGGTCAGGCAGTGATGAAAAAACACAGTTGCTCTGGGCACAGTAACCTCTGATTTTCATCTTCCTCAGAAAAGATCATAGAAAAGGTCCTGTGTTTGCCATCTGTTTCCTAACTGGGGCTCCAGGCTCTGCTCTCTGTGATACCAGCCCAACAATACCCGATACACAACACAGCGCAGAAGCTTCCCTGAGCTGGGAACTGGAGAGGTAGGCCCCCACCACCCCGGAGCCCCCGGATGCCCAGCGCAAACCTGAGTTCCTGATAGGGCTGCTGCTTTTGCAGCAGCCTCAGTTACTCGCTCCTGAGGCTGTGATGCCATCTGCTGCTCAACTTCGGAAACTGGCTGACTCTGGTTACACAACCAAGGCCAAGCCTGGCTGGCATTGGACACGGGGCCCGCCTAGGTCTCAGGATAGCCATGTCTTTGTCTCTGGACAGACCCAGGAGTGGGCCTCAGGGACAGAACAAATGCTATGGTCCTTGTCATCATTTTTCTAGACTAGGTAGGATGCCTCTCTTTCACACAAAGGGTCCCCTCCCACATAGTGCAAGGGTTTATCTGCGTGACCAATAAAATATGACAGAAGTAATGGTACGTAACTTCCAAGATTAGATAATAAGAGGCACCACTGGCATTCTTCTCTCTCTCTGTCTCTCTCTCTCTCTCTCTCTCTCTCTCACACACACACACACACACACACCACTCTGGCAGAAGCCAGTTGCCATGTCACAAAACCCCTATGGGGAAGCTCATATAACAAACTGAGGCCTTCAGTCAACAGCCACATGAGTGAGCTTGAAGGCAGATCCTCCAGCCTCAGGCAAGCCTACAGATGACTGAAGCCCTAGCAGATAGCCTGGTTGCAGCCTCATGAGTGACCCTGAGCCAGCTCAGCTGGGTTGTTCCCAGTTCCTGACTCTCAGAAACTGGGTGAGATACACATTTAAAGTTTGGGGGTAATTTGTTATGGAGAAACATAATAAACTGTCATGGTATTATTACATCATGGCATGTCACCTGCATTATATCACTTTATTTCCTTATCAGATCTAGCATCTGCACCCCACCCTCTCAGTCTCTCTAACCTCATCTTTTATATCCCAACCTCTCCCAAGCTCAGCCTTACCCTAGGCTCACTCCTGCTTCAGGACCTTTGATTTTGCTTTTCTCTCTGCTAGAGCCCCCTCCCAGCTACCCCTAAATCTCTGCATGGTCACTCTCTTATCTCCTTCAGGTCTTTATTCACATGGAGCCTTTCTAGTGTAGCCTCCCTTTGACCCCTTGCACCCTGAAACTGCAACTCCCACATCTGCCTATCCTTTTCTCTACTTAATTTTTATTTTTAACCCTTATGATTAGGTAACATACATAAGAAAATACAGTTTGCCTAATTATCTTGTAATTCTATCTCTTACACTAGAATATAATAAGCTACATGAAGCCAAGAATTTGTGATTTTTGTCTATTTTTATCATTGCTCTATCCCCAGCACCTGGAGTAGTGGTAAGCACATAATAGATGTGTAATACATATTTAGTGAGTGGGGAAAAATGAATGTCATAATTCACCAAATATAGTATGTCTTCTAGATTCCATATCATATATGACATGCCATATTATAGTGTCACATACAAATTATACTTAAATGCAGTGCAAGGCAGTGCAGAGAGACTAGAGTCATAAATGAGAAGACCTGGCTTTGTTGCTTGCTGGTTAGCTATTTTACTATGAACCAGGCATGTAACTTCTCTGGGCTTCAGTTTTATGCATCTTTAAAGTGAGGTTATTATGGTATTTGTAGAAATCAAATTATGATTAATATGGTATTTTTTAATAGTTAATTAACTTATTTTTACAGAGAGGTGAAGGAAGGGAAAAATGAGGGAGAGAAACATCAATGTGTGGTTGCCTCTTGCGTGCCCCACACTGGGGACACCTGCAACCCAGGCATATGCCCTGACTGGGAATCGAACCGGCAGCCCTTTGGTTCGCAGGCCAGCACTCATTCCATTAAGCCACACCAGCCAGGGCTAATATTACAATATTTTTAAAAAATCTAACAGATAGTAAGTGTTTCTGAAATGTGTTCCAAAGACCACAGCACAGAGTAAGCTCTGTGGGGGTAAAAAACTCAAAGAGGTTTGGGAAATGTGGTTTCAATTTCTAATGACTCCTCTAACATTCACAATTCACAGCACGTGAAAGGCTCTGAAAATCCTGCAGGAAAGGTCTTCCCCCAAGGTACCTGACTACATTTGGAGTAACACTGCTGTCTAAGAGCATTGCCTTTGTTATCAGGATATTACTTTAGATCAAGAAGGAATACTAAAGTTCTTCAAACTGTACTTCCAGTTGGGATGGGTGAGGAGATCCAATAGCTGAAATGGAGATTTGGAGGAGAGAAAAGAAAGGAGCAAGGAGGAAGGAAGAGGAGAAAACGGAGAAGGAGGCACGAGAGAGAAGGAAACCAACAACAAGGAAAGAAGAAATAAGAAGACAGAAAAATGATTTTGAAGGAATAAAGGACAATTAAACTCATCCCATCTGAAAAGAACTCTGCAGAACAAAAGGTTATCTGAAATTTCCCGGTGGTGGTGGTGAAGTTGGGAATTCAGGAATACTGGTGCTGCTCACTGAGCCTGCTTATTCCTTTGAATGTTGCTTCTGGCAATTTCTGCAGTTGGAGCCCAGCCTTCCTTTCCAGCTTCAAAGAGCCTCTGATTGAAAAGATTTCTTCTTTATCAGGGAGGAGGAATCAGGTAAACCAAATCAGCAGTTTCTCGGTTTAGCGCACTTATTAAGTGCCTGAAATGGCAGCTGCCATTTTTCCTTTTCTCACTAGCAATAAGCCTTCTTGGCAGCATTCATCTGCCCAGAGCACGCCTGGCTTGGAAAAGGAGGAGGAATAGCAATTCCTCCCATAAAGACTCCCTAGGCTAAATGGGACAGGAAGAGGTTGGCACATTTATTCTGCACCTCAAGGTGGGCCTGCCTCAGCCTAGTCCAAACACATACTCTTAGAAGAGAAGATTCTGTTGATCTCACTGGCATCCACCCATGCGTCCAGCTCTCTTAGTGAGGGGGTCCTTTGTTGTACTGTATCTCATTTCAATCTTTGCCCTATAATTCCATTGTTTACTACCTTTCCCTTACCCCAGAAGAAGGGAGTGATCTGTCCTAAGTTGCATGCATAGTAATAAACATGGTAACAACCCATCTCTCTAGCTATATGATTGGTGAATATCATTTGAAGAACCTCATTTCCCACCAACTGGGAGACTTGTTTGTTCGTTTGTTGTAATTGTGGGATTCAAAGGCAGAATAGGGAGGTAACGTTAAAGGCGGTGGCATACATTGGGCACTTGCCTGGTCCCTTAAATATGATGTCTCATTAAATCTTCACAACAGCCTAAAATGTAGAGATTACAATGCCCATTTTACAAGTGAGCAAACTGAGGTCCAGAGGTTACTTGCCTAAAGTCAAATAGCTAACATGTAAGAGGTGAAGTCAGAATCAGATCCACAACTGACTCCCAAATCCATGTTCTTGCTACCCAAGGGGCTTGTACGTATCACACAGAAGCTGGTGTCTTCCATTTCTTTGTGTTCATGGAATATATTTCAATTATTCTCTAACCCTGCAAGCATGCTAAGATTCTAGCTATTTTCTCATGCCCATTTATTCACTGCAGTGTAAACTAAACATCAGAAAAATGCAATTAACTCCCTTAAGCACTTCCTGGAACCAAGTCTGAATTCACTCTACCTGATGTCCACCTGCCTCATCAGATGGTAATCTCCATCACGATAAGGACTATGCCTGCCTTACTCATTACTGCAGCCCTCCCAATGCCTAGCACAGGGCCTGCTACCTAGTAGACCCCCCAATATTTTTTTAATGAATGAATGGATGACGAAGGCAGAAAGAGAAGAATCTACAAAGCAAGATAAGAGAACCTGAGACAAAGATTAAAAGGTCAGCATATATTTTAAAAAGCAAGGAAACAAATGAGGTAGCCAGAAAGAGAACGAGAGGCAGTAAGATAAAACAGCACAAACAAGCAAGATAAATATAGCCTCTCACCACTGTCCTTTTAAAATTACTTTCTATATTTGAGCCTAAGTGACAAGTGAAATCTCCTCTGTAATTTCCCGTGTGTTCAGTTAATGAATTTCTGGCAAATGGTTTTAGTACTGGAGAACCAATTTGGACATTGTGGGGGTGGGGATGGTGAGAAAATGAGGGTTACGGAAATAGACTGAGTCTAGAAACCAAATGAAGGGGTGATTGGAGGCACATGAGGAGAGAGCAAAGTTTTGGAATTTGCTCAACATCAAGAAAGCCTGGGAATTGGTTTCGTTCCAACCGATGTCACCATGATGTTTCCTTAAGTGCCATAGAGGCTGTTGAGAATCCCAGGATGCCTTGCAACTGTTCTTTGTAACACATTGCCTATCTTCTAAAGAGCTTTATTTGTTTATATGGAGGATTTTATATTAATAATTTAATTTCAACCATTGGAGGGAATGAAGAGACTCTGGCTCTTTCAGGTCCATATACGTTTTACACAGTAGGTACACTATAAAGGCTGAAGAAAATAATTATGAGAGAGTTGATCACTATGAGGGAAGGGATGAATGGGAATGCACAATCTACCCCTTTGTATCTGTTTGTGCTGCCCACACAAATGCATTAAGTTTCTCTGTATATTGGAGGAAGGGGATCTGAGAGGACACAGGACCCAGCATAAAAAGTCCTCTCTAGTCCTTAAAATAAGCAATGATTATGAGACCCATGATTTGAACCCAAAATTTGAATCAGAATTACAGATCTTTTGGGTCCCCAAGTATGCTTTTCATTGTTGTTGTTTTAATAGCTTTATTGATATAAGTCACATGCCATCCAATTCACCCACTTAAAGTGTACTATATTCAATGGTTTTTATTATATTCACAGATGTGTGTAACCATCATCACAATTTTAGAACGTTTCCATCACTTTAGAAAGAAACTCCATAACCTTCAGCTATAACCCCATTCCCATAACCCCCGGACCAAAGCAACCCCCAATTCACTATCTGTTTCTATAGATTTTCCTAATCTGGACTTTGGTTTCTTTAATTTAATGTAATGTTTTCAAGGTTCATTCATTCTTTTTTAAGGCCAAATAATATTTCATTTTATGGATATACTACATTATTTATCCATTTGTCGGTTAATGGATATTTGTATTGTTTCAACCTTTCAGGTATTATAGATAATGCAACTATGAACATTTATGTACAAATTTTTGTGTGGACATACATTTTCATTTTCTTGGGTATACACCTAGGAGTGGAATTGCTGAGTCATAAAGTAACTATGTTTAATCATTGGAGGATCTTCCAGATTGTTTTCCAAAGTGGTTACATCATTTTACATTCCCACCAGCAGCGTATGAGGGTTCCAACTTCTCTATATCCCTTCCAATCCAACTATGCTTTTGAAAAATAAGAACCGCAGGGCTCCCCTCTAACTTGGGTAGCTATCACAGAGAGCAGTGAAAAGAGGAAGACAGGGATGGTGAAGAAATCTCTCTTCTACTCTATGCCCTTAGATCAGCCAGTGAATACGGCCTTCTCTAGTGCTCTCCCTGACTCCCCAGGCTAGGTTAGCTGCCCCCCCACTGACATATGCCAAGGATACCTTTACTTGTCTTTCTTCCCCACTACATTATAAGGAAGTGATCTCTATTGCTCTGACTTCATCTGCATTGCCTGAACAGGGTCAGGTAGGTAGATGCTTAATAAATGTTGATTGATTGACTGACTGAACAAATGGCTAAATAAAATATTTCTCTACGAGTGGTTCCTGTCCAGGTAGGAGAGGAAAAGAACAGTCCTAGGGGCAAAAGGCATCAAGGAGGGAAGCAAGAAGAAGAGGATAGACAGAGACAGGGAAAGGTAGGCAAGCAAGCTTGGGACCAGTCTTTCAATTATAAGGTCAAACTTAGAACTAACGGACCTACCCTAAACCTTTCTCTTTCATCTGGTTGGATTTTTTTCTGGAATTTTTCCTTTTCTTTTTTGTTATTGTTCCTAACAATTTTGTCAAGAAACCAGTGAACATGTAGAAAAGTAGTTATTACAGGTAGAAGACCACATAAATCAATCCACCTAAAATTAAAATCAAAATGAATTCAGAATTTAAAAGGATGGATGTTAAGAAGGTTGAGTATGAAGGACTTTTAGGAAATGAAAAAAACATAATCTAGGTTTTCTTACAAAAGACACACTGAACGGCCTATACCTAAAAATGGTATCCATCTTTTCAATATAGCAGGAGAACATGATCCACCGTTCAGCCTTACTTGTAATGGCTGGCCTTCTCTCCACACAATCCTGTCTTCTACCTGGACTAATCTGTGAATCCAGTACCAAGTCATTGGTTCCTCTCTCCCCAAAGGCCTTGGTATCTCCCTAGCCTCAATTACTTCCTGTTCCTTCTCTGAAAGCACACATGCATACATACACACAAACACCATCTTTCCTTTACATGAATCCTCAGGGCAGCTCTGCCTTCTCCATTTTGTGTGTTTGGAAGGTGAGAAAGCAAAATATACGAGATGCTAATGCAATTTCTTCTTTAGCAGAGCTCCGCAGGACAATTACCCACCCAATCTGCCTGGTTTTATGGCTTTCATAACCCTCATTTATGAACACACTACGACAGTCGGATGCGGGCATTGATTATGGCAACAGTCCTCAGCCACATTCCTATTTAACTGCAAAGCAGAGCTTCTGCCTACCAGGCCAGCACAGCTCATGTGACTTTTTAAATTACTGTATTTATGTAAGTTTTTTTCCAACCACAGCCTGTGTCCAACTCCATCAAAACTGGAAAGGATTTGTGCTTGCCACTTCTCCAGTGGCTCTCTGGCCTTCTGAACAGAGTCTCTTGCTAGAATCAATTTAGGGCTCTCGGCTTTCTCAGTAGAGGTCTGTGTGCACAGGAAGCACTTTTTTTTTTTCCATTATGAAAAAACTGAGAAAAGATAATAAAACATGTTGGTAGATGCCAAGAGCAGTGGCTGATTCCCAGGGAGTCGCCTGGCAAAGGTGCCAGGTGCAATAGATCAGAGCTGGTATAATACTGCGGAGGAGAGGAAGGGAATGGCTCTAGAATTAGGGGAATGGATTTAGGAATTGCTGATGAGCCTTGCCCCTCTGGGCGCCAGCTTTACCAGCTGTTCAGCAGGACAGAATCACATTGACTTCAGCTAGAGGGGACGGAAGTTTTCGTGTTCAAAAGAAATTGTGGTAATTTGGTGAGCAATCCGTCCAGACCGAAGATGTAGCCCCTCTGGCTGATTGTGCCACGGCGTGTCTGGCAGAGAAAGCCACAGTTCTTTAGCTGCTGCAGCGTAGTTAAGGATCCCACTACAGGCATCAGGGATGTAGTCCCGCAGGGTTAGGATGTAGGAGTGACAAGACATAATCTACACGAAACACTACTAGAGAAATTCTGAAAACCAAGGTGACCATTGTGGGTGGGGGATCCATTAGCCGAGTGAGAGTGCTGCTGCAGGAAGCCAGAAAAAGTATCTGCGTGGGAGATGGAAAAAGCGTGGGTTGAGCCTGCAGGAACCGAAAGGCGACACACTTGTGAGAACCGGCGTCCCGGGGGCGCTCCGTGAAGGCAGGCTGAAAGCATGGCCGCAGGGGGACACACCAGGTTTTCTCTTTAGCCATTCCAAATTCACCGCCCCTTCCGTCCGTAAGAAAGGGGATGGCAGTAAAATAAATGTAGTCCTTGTTCGGATTCCCAGCCTTTTTCTTCTGGGGTCTAAGTCCTCCAAGGGGTACGTTCACTTATGCCCACCGCATTCGCATTTTTCCAACTTCGTCTTTCCTGGGCGGGACTTCCGGAGCTGGCTCACTGGGGCTCCGCCCTGAAGCCTCCCCGGGGCGGGGCTTCTCGCGACTGCCGGATGCCCTTTTCCCTGCGGCCTGTGCCGGGGCTGGAGTGGCTCTGCCGAGCTCCGGACTCTTGTGGGTGAGTATGGGCCAAGCAGGAAGAAACCTTGTAGGTTTACCAGCCCGGGAGGAGAGGCAGCTATGGGGAGGCTTCTTTCAAGGCAAAGGACGAAATTCGGGTTCGTTTCCTCGTGACCCGGGGTTTGGAGGGCACCTTAAAGAGACATTGGGACATGGTAGCCCTAGAGTCGTCCCCTGTTTTCTGCCGTACCTCTTGTCCCTGTAGAGTCACGTAGAACTGGTCGCGGAGAGCTTCACTCCCCAGGCACGAGGCCCAGAGACTTGAGAAGGATTGTGAGGAACACGTGTCCAGTGGAGTTTGTCAGTTACTTCAAGCCAAGCCCCTAAAAGGGGCAGGCCGTTTTTCAGATTCGTTTTTAGTCCTGGAGAGTGAGCCCCCTTTAGTTTACTTTTCCTCTAAATTATCTAGAGGCGGTTAGGAGTGCAATTAGAGGTGGCTGGGAAAAGGTATGGCCTTAGATACCCTAGCCTTATATTAAAAAGGTAAATTATAAGGGTGAGTGGATAGAAATATTTATTAACATTGCAAACATTTCTGTTATTTTCAACCAGTAGTCGCGGTAATAAGGTCAACCTGTCTCAAGTTCCTTGTAAAGTTCATGGCTCCCACTCCCCCACCACACAAAGCTAGTCAGGATGGTCCTTTCCTTTCACATCCATTACTGCATGCAATTATGTTTCTAAAGTGCTGCTTTTATAATTTTTTAAAAGATTTTATTTATTTTTAGAGAAGGGAGAAGGAAAGGAGAAAGAGAGTGAGAGAAACATCAACTGGTTGCCTCTTCCATGCCCCTAACCAGAGACATGGCCTGCAACCCAAGCATGTGCCCTGATCAGGAATCAAACTGGTGACCTTTCAGTTGGCAGGCCAGCGCTCAATCCACTGAGCTACCCCAGCCAGGGCCGCTTTTATAGTTCTTAAAGAGATCCCATAATTGAAGCCCTTCATAAACTAGTTTTAACCAGCTTGCCAATTTTCACTGCCCATTGCTCTCCCATGGTAACTACCCCACCCCTTTTTTAAGCTTTTATTTATTTATTTTTAGAGAAAGAATCATAGATACATGAGAGAGATATCGATTGGTTGCCTCTTGTTCGCCCCCAGACGGGGACCCTCACAACCCAGGCACATACCTGGACTCTGAATGAACCTGTGACCTTTCTGCTTACAGGTCGACCCTCAACCACTGAGCCACACCAGTCAGGGCAACTTTTCCCTTCTACTCACTTATATCCATCACCTCCTTACCTGGAATATAGATCCTGATAATAGCAAGTGTTTACTACGTGCCCATTCTACACCAGATATCATCCTATGGGCATAATTTACATCCCATTTAAGCCTCCTAACCACCTTGTATATAGAGTACTATTGATAATCTGGTTTTACAAATGAGATTGAGGTAGAGACTTTAAGTTACTTGTCAGATGTTTCTTGGCTGTTAAGCTTCCTGATACTTATTAACCAGACCAGTTATTTGCTCCTATTGAACTGCTGTGGGACATAAGTAGTAATAAAATATGACAATAACACTAACCAAGGGAAGATTATTGCCTACTATTGTTTCTGTGTCTCAGGCCTCACCATTTTTCTTTTTTTTTAAGATTTATTTCTAGAGGAGGGGATGGGGCGGAGAGAAACATCAATCAGCTGCCTCTTGTATGTGCCCTAACCCAGGACTAGGCCTATAACCCAGGCATGTGACCTGACCGGGAATGGAACCTGGTGACCACTTGCTTTGCGGGCTACCCCCAACCAAATGAGCCATGCTGGCCAGGTCTTTTTATGGGGTTTTGAGGGCAGGGGTCTTGAAGAACTCCACACAAGTGTTCACTAACTGTTGACTGACTCTAACCTGGAGTGCTTTGATTGCAGTTCTGGACTTTGAACAGATGCAGCGTCAGGTGAGTGCAACTCCATTCTCCTACCTTTGGCCCCAGCTGTAGGCAACTGCCTAGGTTGCCTTGTACCTAGGCAAGTGTTCCACTGCTGGGAGAACAGCAGCCAGTAGCTGGTTGGCATTCTGGGCCTGGTTCATGCCATCTCTGTTGTTAACTATACCAGGATGCCAGCATAGTTCCTTATCCATTCAGTTAAATATGTAAGAGCATGACTTTGCAGGGAGAAACCTAAAAATCCAGATCTTTCTGAGTGGTTCTGGCTTAACAGGTTTGGCTGGTATGAATTCGTTTGAATCACACTTTGGAAACAAAAAAAAGGTAATAAAACCATGAAGGGATGCATAAGTAGAGAAGAAAAGTCCTTTTTTTTTTTTGAGTGCCTACCAAGTGCTCAAAGAGTACATTGTACAGGGAGGAAGTCCATGGGATTTTTGCTAATTTCACTGAAATCAAAGTTCATGGCTCCCACTCCCCCACCATACAGATCTAGTCAGAATGATCCCTTTGTAGATGGATTTCATAACTGTATTTATCTATGAGAATGCCTTATAGGGAAATGTTGATGTGAATTTGCTTTAAAAATTACAGGCATTCTCTAGTTCATTAATAAAATATAAAAATAGCAATTGATTAAGGAGCTCTAGACACTAGGCCTACCTACAACCATACTTATTTCTGCTTTAGGCTGGCAGTATATTTGTGTTTGTTTCTTACTGATTTTCTGGGAGTGAATAGAGCTGTTGCCACTTTGGAACAGTAAATCTTGAGCCCCCGTGGTAGTGATTTTGTTTTGGAATGCTAATTTTCTAAGAAAAGATGATTCTCAGTTCTAGGCAAACACTTGTCAGGGTGATGCTGGAGATTGTCCAATGAGGTTGACTTAGTTGCTGCTTCTGTGAAAAGTAACATCTAGTTTCCATAGGAGGATCTGATAAGGATGCTGGGAGGCAGGGAAGTTATTTATCAAAGCTAGGTTTGTTGTATCAATTATCTTCCCCTTTAAAGGATTCTCTTAGCTAAAAGTTGAGTGTTTTGTTTAAATACCTCAGATGTTCATCATGAATATATGGCCTTTTATATATAGGGTCTTAAGACCAGTGATATTTAGAGGGCTTGGGGGATGGTTAGTTTTAATGGTAATCATAGGCAAGAAAAAGGCAAATAATGGAAAATAAAGTAATTTCTGAGGATATAAAATATGATTAAATTATAAATAGGCGGTATTCTGTTTACATCTCTACAGAAAAGCAGCTCCTAAGGGAGCTGCTATTTTAGTCTGGGGTGTCGAACAGTGATATCTCTTTCTTTTTAGGATGACTTGAAAGTAGAGCATCATCCTTCCTTGGCCCTCCCAAAGAGGAAATTAGTGGCAGGTGGACAGTCCATGGAGTTTTCAGGTAAATGTCCTTATTCATTCCAACATTGACTATTTGTCAGGCCTCTGTTAGTTGGTGTCCATCAGGAAACACTGGGAGGCAAAATTACCTATATTTGCCCCTAGTAAATTAAGCCCGAGTATGATTTTGATGGTTATGGTCTGAAGATATGTGGGGTCCTTGACAGTATCTGTATCATTCCACCTAAGAAATTTATAGGGAGATCATAAGTTTCATAAGGGAAAGAATACTGTATCTTGCCTCGTTCACCGCTGGATCCCAAGCATAGCGTGAAAGGATTTGGCGACAGTATCTACAATCAGTGCTTCCAGGCCTCTGTTTTGTAGTTAAGATTTCATTCATGGGGATGCCTGTATCCATGTCTTCTGCCTAGGGTGCCTGGGTATCTGAAACAAATAAGAGAGCTGTTTCAAGAATTATCCAGCGGTTGTCAGCTATCCAGGCTAGTGTGATGCCTTGGATGGTGTTACACTGTTGGAAGAACAAGCACTGCTTTTAATGAGGTCTGGCTCCAAGCACTGTTTTGGTGTTGTAGCCAAGTACCTTTGGGCAGCGTTTTGCACCTCTGAGAGTGGAGTAACTCCTCATGTGGAGTTGGTCCTAGTCTGGGTGCGAACAATTTTTTTCTGTTAGAAAAGGACCCCTGTTAGGGACAGCCTATCATTCCTTTTCTCTGAATCCTAGGTTCCTTCACCTGAGTGAGAAACCTGTCTCCATCAGGACCTCAGATGTCCAACAGTCAGCCCTGTGTGGCACCAAGATAAGTAATGTATGTAGTCCTTTTGTCACGTAAGTTCTATCTAACTTGCTTCAGCTAAGATGGATGGTATGAAATAATAGAAAGAAATATATTGGTCTCTGCCCCTGGTTCCTGGCCCAGAGCTCCTAAAACATTTATAATTTCCTAATTAACAGTATCTAGTGACTACCATGTTGGAAAGCTCAGAATAATCCCACCAATGCAGAAAGTTTTACTGTACACTGTTATTCTAGAGGAGGAGTAGGCAGTCTTCCTGTAAAGAGCCAGATAATATTTTAGGTTTGTACACCACATAATCTCTGCTGATAAGAGCACTATGAGCACCTTGTATTTAATACTCAGTTTTTGACTTTGGTTCCTGACTAGAGCTCCTGAATCCCATGGAATTTCCCAAATGACAGGAGTGTTTTCTAATGGGGGGTGGTCACCAGAAAAACCAAGGACTGAAGCTTAGGATTTTCAGTCCTACTCTCCATTCTCCAGAGAGGGTAGAGGGGCTGGAAATGGAGTTGATGATTGATCATGCCTACGTGATGAAGCCTCCATAAAAATCCCAGTCGTGTGGAATTCAGAGAAGTCTGAGATAGGTGAATGCATGGAGGTGCTAGGAAAGTAATACACCCAGAGAGGGCATGGAAGCTTGGTGCCCCTTTCCATATACTTTACCCTATGCCTCTCCCATCCAGTTGTTCTTCTGTGTCTTTTATCATGTCCTTTTATAATAATTTGGTAAAGAGTAAGTACAAAGTTTTCCTGAGATCCAAGCTGCTCTAGCGAATTAGTTGAATCTGAGGAGGAGGTTGTGGGAACCTCCGTTTTTGTTTTTTTGTTTTTTCTTTTTAAATCCTCACCCCCAAGGATATGTTTTTTTGATTTGAGAGAGAAAAACAAACATTGATTGGTTGCCTCCCATATGTGCCCTGGTGGGGAATCAAACCCACAACCTTTTGGTGTATAGGATGATGCTCCAACCAACTGAGCCACCTGGCCAGGGTGGAAACCTCCAGCTTTTAGCCTATCAGTCAGAAACACGAGGACAACTGGGCTTCTGATTTGGAGGTGGGTGGGGGACAGTCATGGGGAATGTGTCCTTAACCTGTGGTATCTGACCCCGTCTCCAGCTGTAGATACTGTCAGGATTGAGTTAAATTGCAGGAAACCCAGCTAACTGGTGACACAGATTTGCTTGGTTTGGAAAAAACCCTACACATTGAGTGTCAGAAGTGTTGAGAGTAAGTATGGTGGTAGTGTGAGAGCAAAGGAAAAACAGAAGTGAGGTTTTTCTTTCAGGTGGGAAACTAAACCTAAACTAAGTTCTCATTTCCTAGAGCTCTGCTATGTAATACATGTGGCTATTTGAATTGACAAATACTAAATAAAATCAGTTTCTCCATCTCAGAATCTCGTGACTACCATGTTGGAAAGCTCAGAATAATCCCACCAATGCAGAAAGTTTTATTGTACACTGTTATTCTAGAGGAGGAGTAGGCAGTCTTCCTGTAAAGAGCCAGATAATACTTTGGGCTTGTGTACCACATAATCTCTGTTGAAATGACTCAGCTCTGCAGTTGCATTGTAAAAGCAGCCATAGACAATATGGAAGCAAGTAAGCATTAACTGTGTTCCAATAAAACTTTATTTTATGAAATTAGAATTTCATAAAATTTCCAGTGTCGCAGAAAAACATTTTCCCCCAAACCATTTCAAATTTAAGGGTCTTTCAAAAACAGATGGCAGACCAGAATTGGCCTGCATGCTATAGTTTAGCAAGCCCTGTTCTAGAGAATGAAATTTAGGCCTTGAGACTTGATAGCTCATTGGTGACAGATTCAGGGCTAGTACCAACATGTGAAAAATTCCATGTTAGCAAGGCTTTACCATACAGCCTTGAACTCTTCATCTTTTAGAGGACTAAGGTGACTTTAGTAGTAAAATAGTCCTTATTTCTTTTTTTTAAAAAGATTTTATATACTTATTTTTAGAGAAAAGAGAGATTTATTGATCAGTTGCCTCTCACACACCCCCAACTGGTGACCTGGCACGCAACCCAGGCATGTGCCCTGACTGGGAATCAAACCAGCGACCCTTCAGTTTACAGGCCAGCATTCAGTCCACTGAGCCATACCAGCCAGGGCAGAATAGTCCTTATTTCTTATATTTGGGGTTTATCTATACTTTTTGCATGGATTACTTTCATCATAGTGGTTCTGCTCTTTTAATGTACACCTAAGAAAGAGGTCCTAAGAGAGAACGGCAGTCTTTAATTTCCAGCAGAGCCTGATCACAGCCTCAGTCCTAGATAGTGAAATAGAAATGGCTTCTAGGGGGAAATACTTACATATTATGAATAGCCCAGGGTTAAAGTAGGGGATATCAGTTCCCCTGAGCAGATTGCCTTCCTGACCATGGTAATGCATGCTACCCAGGTGCAGAGAGAGGTCCCAGTGTTGCTACTTGAAAAGGGATAATTTATTTGGTATTTGTGCCTGTATTTAATACCCTAAGGGGTTTCAATGGCTTAATCATGCACATTAAGGTAATTTAATGGGATTTCCTACTTGATAAGTGAAGTTAATTAGTCACCTACTACTCCCTATTGATTTGATCGCCACCCTCCCCCACCCCCTTAGTCTAAGAAGATGAAGTAAAATATTTCAGAGTAGCTTTTTTTATTCATTCCTTCCCTTTTGCTATCTTTTTCCTATGCTGCAATGGAAGCTGAAATTGGACTGGCAGGTTTACCAGTCTGTAAATATCCAAGCTGCCACCTCTGGCCATAAGTAGCGGTTAGTAAACACAAGTGCCCCTCTTTGTTGCTCTGTTCGCATTTCAGGCCCTAGCCCTATACCATATTAAGAGGAAAAACTAAAGCAGGGTGAGTAGGGGGCCCCAAGTATTGAATGCTGTCCTGTCACCTGTCAATTTATTTCCCTTTCAGAGTCAAGAGAACTGTCAATGGACTTTTGCATTGAAATTTTGGATTACATCTCTAATTTTAATCAGGAAAACAAAATCCCACAGGAATAAACTCTGCAGGTTCCAAAGGGACATGGAAAGGAGACTCAGTACCTAGGAATTCACACAAAGGAAAACAACCTTATAAGAGCAACTAATTAAGAACTTTAAAAGGGGACAATGACTCCTGTTAATCTAATCTTGCTGCTTAATCGGTACTTTATAAATAGCTCCAGTTAATGGTCTTGTCAATATCCTCTTGGGAAATAGTTTCACTGAATTAACAAATCAACCATAATACTTAGAATGTCTGCTTAAAAACACCTTTCTGTTTATTGCTATTTTAAGGCAACAACTTGGTGGGTCATGTATTTGTCCACTGAATACTTTAAGTCCTGGTTTAAAGGGGCCCCTGTTATTTTGGCCATCCCTGTTCTCCAGTATAAAGCCCTCTGGGGCTTGAGAATGTTCTGTACTGCTTGTACTACCTGGGAAGGAAGTGATAAAATGCACATTGAAATTTCTTTTATTTTGGGATAGCTGTAGATATACAGAAAAGTTGTGAAGATAGTACAAAGAATTCCTGTATACCCCACATGCAGTTTCTCCTAATATTAACATTTTACATTAGTATAGTACATTTGTCACAATTAATGGGCCAGTGTCCATACATTATTATTAACTGAAGTCCATACTTTATTCTGATTTCCATGTTTATCCAATGTCCTTTCTCTGTTCCAGCCTGCTTTTCAATAATACCCAAGTAAATCTAATGAGAGTGCTAGTTTTGTTCTTTTTTAAAAAGTTTTGTGCCCTGGTACAGGTGATTCAGTTGGTTGGAACGTCATCCTGCACATCAAAGCACCAGAAGGTTGCAGATTTGATTCCTGGTTGGGGCATGTACAGGAGGCAACTGATCAATGTTTCTCTCTCTCTCTCCCTCCCTCTCTCTAAAACCAATAAACATAACCTTGGGTGAGGATTAAAACAAAAATTTTTTGAAACAAAAAATGGAAACAAATGTGTCAGATTTCCAACTCTTTTGCTAGTGGACCTTAAAGATATATCATAGTGTACAACTATATTAAGCTAAATTTAGCTTCAAAAAGTATTAAAAGAAAATAATGGATTTGCAGAGTATTTGTTCAAATTTGAGACATCTGATAACTATATGGGCTTTTGTTACTTGTGGTAATCCGTAAATGCCTTCATAGTTAAGAAAATTTGTGAAAACATCTTTATAAATTATAACTGACAAGTATGTGCCAGGATAAAACTTAGAACCAGATTTAAAATTGGGAGTGAAATTGGGTTTCCTTTTTAACTTTACATATATACTGGTATATACCTGCTAAATTAAGGAATAAAGACTTTAGTAGATACACATTATAAATAAACCAGTATGTAATGACACAGTAGAGAAGTCATTTCTAGATTATTAAGAATATGTTGAGAATATTTGCAATTAATCTCAAAAATTACATAATCTCCCTATAATGCTAAAATGACATTTGCTAAAATTGCTGAGAGTCAAGATTCCTAACCTGATAAAAACATATCTTACTCCAAAAGCCTGTGTGATGCTTAACAGGGAAACTCTAGAAGTGTTCATATTGAAAAGGAGACCTTCATTCAAAGGCAGTCAGGCAAGAGAATAAAATAAACATATAAATGGGGGAAAAGGTAAAAATCATTTGTAGGTGGTGAATTACTTAAATGCTGTGTCAATTGAAAGTACTTCATTGAACTAGGAAATAATCAGTTTGAAGGTAAACTGGAAGGAAAATAAAACTTGGAATATTTGAGATATGTATAAGTTATATACAAAGAAAACATTAAAATATTGACAGACAAATGAGGCTTTAAATGGTAAGCTATACCACGTCCAAGAAATCTCAACATAAAAATGATTCTAAAGAAAACTAAGTTTTATGAAATCTGAGTAAAAATAACAGGAATATTTTTGGAACTAGACAAATTGATTCTAACATGCATTTGGAAAACTATAATGTGCAGAATTACAAGTCATAAAGGAAAACTAGCCCTACGCCATATGAAAGCATTGCACAAAGAGTAAAATGGGGTAGTACTGGCACCTGAATACATTACTCAATGAATGGAACAGATAAGAAGGTCTAGAAATACCTGGCTGGTGCTCAGTGAATTAAGTGTTGGCCCGCGATCCAAAAGGGTTGCTGGTTTGATTCCCAGTGAAGGCTCTTGCCTGGGTGGCAGGCCACATCTCCAGTAGGGGGCATGCGAGAGGCAACCACACATTGATGCTTCTCCCTCTCTAAAAATAAAGAAATAAAATCTTTAAGAAAAAAAAAAAATCCTTTGAAAAAAATAAAAAGTCTAGAAATAGACCCTGAGACAAATTGTGGAAGTACAGGAAGTAAAGAGGCAGTTTTGTTTATATAATTGTGTAGTAGCCTTGCATTCTAAGTTAAAAACAAAGTGAAGAATAGTAAAAAAGAATGGATGATGTGTGTTTGCCAAAGGTTAATTTTTCTTTAATCCAGTTTCTATAAATAAAAGAGTGAAAGCTCAACAACCTAATAAATGGACAAAAGATACGAACAGTTGAAAGATGATGCTTAACCTCAGTTAAAGCAAATAAAATCCATAGTTGAGATTCCATTCTGTAGCAATTAGATTTTCAAATAGATTTTGATGGCAGCTACTAAAGGAATGGGGCAACGGGCACTCATTTTTGTTCAGAGAAAATTGGTATAATCATTAAGGAGGCCAATCTAGTTTTTAAATTTAAAAACCATTCTGACTGCAATTCCAATGCAATCAAAAGAATGTTGTGTGACACGAAAATTATGATATTCCAATTTTAATGTTAACACAGTCAGCCCTGGCTGTATAGCTTAGTTGGTTAGAGCAGCCTCCCGATTTGCCAAGGTTGTGGGTTCAACCCCCATTCAGGGCATGTATAAGAATCAACCAATGAATTGCATATATAAGTGCAACAACAAATTGATGTTTCTGCCTTCTGTCTAAAGTCAACAAATAGATTCAAACACACAGCAGTCTGACTACTTTTTATAACAGACCACATGGCCCATGAGCCTAAAATGTCATTCGTCCCTCTACAGAAATTTTGCCTGTTCCCTCCTCTAAATAGCACTGTATAATAAAGATTTCTGCAATCACAAAATGTTCTCCCAGTTGTCCACTAGCTAAATGTAGATCGATTGAGAAAGGGAGTGCAGCTTATGGCTGTTAAACAGTGGAGAGCATAGCTCTAGAAAACAAAGGGTTTATTTTGAACTATGCATAGTTTTACATATTTAGAGTAATATGTACATGAATTTTTTATCACACTTTGAATAGCAGAAAATAGGAAAATACCTAAATTATAAACTGGAAGAATATTGGTTAAATTTTATACCATCCATATAATGGAATATATTAGGCAGACTTAATGAAAGGTCCCCAGTTGGGGGCATGTGAGAGGCAATCAATTGATGTTTCTCTCCTATTTCTCCCTCCCTCCCCCTCCAAATAAATAAAATCTTTAAAATAAATAAAGAAATGAATTTTATTATGTATTACCTAATTCAAAAGCTTCTCTTTAAGCTTCTCTATCTCTGCTAATGAAAGAACCACTGATTAACAGTTTTCTGTTTTTAAATAGCCTAAAGTATAGAAAAGACGTGGTTCAGGAAGATGATACACTGCCAGGAGATTCTGAGACCACAGGTCTGCTGAAGGCAGTACAGGATAATGCTCAAAAGCTATGTTTAGATTTATATAGAACTGGGTTCAGATCCTGGCTTTTTAGCTTCATAACCTTAGGCAAGGGGGGGTGTGTGTGTGTTGTGTGTGTGTAAGATTTATTTTTAGAGAGGAAGGGAGGGAGAAAGAGGGAGAGAAACAGATCAGCTGCCTCTCCGATGCCCCCAACGGGAGACCCAGGCATGTGCCCTGACCAGGAATCAACCAGAGGCCATTTGGTTTCTGGGGCGATGACGAACTGACTGAGTCACCCACACCAGTCAGGGCTAGGCAAGCTTTTTAATCTCTTATGTAAAGTAAGAATATTATGTAAAACAGGAATGATGGCATTTAACCCTCAAAATTATAATGCGTTATCAGCTGCTTAGTGATTGTGTGGTGTCAAAATACTGGGTTGGCCAAAAGTCCCTTTAGTTTTTTACATAAAATAAAAGACATTCATTTTCACCAATAACTATTGATTTGGATATTTTGAATATGTCGGCTGTCTCCTGCATGGTGTAACAATCTCAATGTCTCAGTTTGATCACTATCAATTTCAACTGGAGCATCGTCTAGCGAGAAATCTCCAGCACTAAACTTCATGAACCACTTTTTAAAAAAGATTTTACTTGTTTTTAGAGAGGAGAAGGGAGGGAGAAAGAGAGGGAGAGAAACATCAATGTGTGAGAGATATATCAATCCATTGCCTCTCACATGCCCCCAGTGGGGGACCTGGCCCATAATCCAGGCATGTGCCTTGACTGGGAGTCGAACCAGCAACCTTTCGGTTTGCAGGCTGGCACTGAATCCACTGAGTCCCACCAGCCAGGGAGCAAACCACTTTTGACATGTTCGATCAGTCAGCACCTTCTCCATAAACTGCAAAAATTGTTTTGTATTTCAGTTGTGTTTCTACCTTCTTGAAATAATAAAGCATAATACGCTGAAAATGTTGCATATCTTCTTCCGTCTTTGATATTAAAATGACTACATAAAAATTCACCAATTTTGATAAGTTTTCTTTTAAATGGACTACTGATATGACAGCCTTCACAATACAGTCTAACAAAATGAAGTTAAAGACCACTAAGTACTACTAGAGCCATCTTATGGAAAAAACCTAACGAACTTTCCAGCCAACCCAATACATGTCCTCAGTCAATGTCTCCTGTGCTCAAAACTGCAAACGTCTTCATTATCAGCTCGAATCAGCACAAATCAAGAGGCTATCCTGTTATTCACACTTGAATTTAGCCAAAAGACAGAGAAGAGATTATAAAGGCTTATGTAATTGGCCCTGGCCTGGCAGCCGAGTTGGTTAGTGCGTCCATTTTCCAAGGTTGCAGGTTTGATCCCTGGTCAGGGCACATACAAAAATCAACCAATGGCCTTAATCAGTGTGGCTTGGTTGGTTTGATTCCTGGTCACGGGCACATGCCTGGGTTGCGGGTTTGGTCCCTAGTCAGGATGCATAGGAGAGGCAACTAACCAATGTTTCTCTCCCTTTCTCCCTTTCCCTCTCTCTAAAAATAAACTTTGAAAAGATAGAATCAACCAGTGAATGTGTAAGTAAGTGGAACAACAAATTGATGTTTCTCTCTAAAATCAATAAATAAATTTTCAAGGCTTATATAATATAGATGTACCAAACTTGTCACTTAGACCTCTCAAAGTCTCAGTAGACATTCTTGCCTTGTAGCAACATTCTTTACCATCCCTGGTGCCCACCATACCCATTCTCCAGTAACACAAACATGAATAGAGCTCTTGATCCATCTCTTCTCAGAGTCGGGTCCACCTTGAGGCCAGACTCCTTGTGCAAACTCCTTCGTCAGACTA